>FIZR01008425.1:0-51701 GCA_900060175.1 Ferrisia virgata
AAGCAAGCTGATGATTTATTTTTGAGGGTACAAAAAAGAATTGATAATGATGAAATTACATTGTTTTGCAATGTCACTGTTTCTGAACAAGAATTTGTGTATAGATTAGAATGGCTCAAAGATACTGACATATTAAATGTTAATAATTTTGAATATTTCAATTCGAATTCTAAGAAAAAGATAGAAGTTGTTTCATTTTTGAAAATTAAAAAGAATGAAAATTCTAAAGGTAGATATTTATGTCGAATTCAAACTCAAAAATTAGGTATCAATAATCAAGTTCTTTATTCAAAAACTTGGGTAAAATTATCATGTTTTGACTTAAAGAGTCCGATGATAATAATTAATTTTCATTCCTCCTTTTCGTTTGATTTGATTGTTTTCAGAAAGAACGCGAGGATGTTATCTTGATACTAAAAGTTTGGTTCAGAATTGAAGAATTAGAGCGAAATTTCCTCTCTCGTAGAGCAATGAAATGGAAACGTCGTGATAAATGGACCCTAATCCTCACAAATCTTTACCTGATTTTCAATGATTTTAGAGCAATTTTTACATATTTTTCTAAACGTTTTTGTGATATTTTTGTCAATAAATATTCAATTTTCATCATTTTTGTAACTTTTACTCAAATTTTAAATGTTTTTCAACATTTAAAAAAAATTTTTACTCAATTTTTGATGATTTTTTTTCAAATTTAGGCCAATTTATACAAGTCTTTCAAAGTTTTTTGTGATTTTTGATAAATTTTTTGCATTTTTAACGCATTTTTGTCAATTTTTAACGGATTTTCAATAACTTTCAGGGATTTTTTTTAATATTTCAGGTCGATTTTCATATATTTTTCAGTAAACGCCTTTTCGTGAATTTTACACCTGATTTTCACTGATTTTTTAATACTTTTTTATAAATTTTTACAAATAAGTTTTCCAACATTTTTTCTCGATTTTTGATCAATATTGTGCGTTTTATTTTACGAATTTTTTTCATATTTCAGGATAATTTTCACATGTTTTTCTAAAATATTTCATGATTTTAGATCAATTTTATTCATTATTTTTGTGTATCTGTCAATTTTTCAGCTAATTTTCGATGATTTTCCAACGATTTTTTTTATATTTTCGGTCAATTTTCAGTACTTTTTACCTAGTTTTGTAAAATTTTCACTCCATTGTGGATGATTTATTAACAAATTTTCGATAATTTTCATCAATTTTTTCATGATTTTTGATCAATTAGATGCATTTTTCACGTATATCAATCAATTTTTTATGGTTTTTCAAACTTACCAATGATTTTTTCATATTTCAGGTTAATTTTCACATATTTTTCCGAAACATTTCATGCTTTTCGATCAAATTTCTTCATTATTTTTGTACTTCTGTCAATTTTTCAGCTAATTTTCGATGATTTTCTAACGATTTTGTTTTTAGATTTGCGGTCAATTTTCAGCACTTTTTTTCCGTCAAATTTTTACCCCGTTGTGGATGAATTTTTACAAAGCTCTTCCTCCCCTATCTTTGCAGCCCCTCACAGCCACAAAAATGTGGTTTTTTGGTCGAATTTTCTTATTTTTTGCGTTTGCTTCTCGTATAACTCCCCTCCAAATTAAGCTAGTAAGTTGAAATTTGGTATGTACATTTAGCGGGGGTCCTAAATGTGCATTTTGGTGGTTTCGACTTATCATCCCCATTAAACCCTTCATACCCCTAATCTTAATTAGGAAAAAAGCATTGCTTCGCGGTTTTTTTTTTTTTTTATAGTTATCAAAATCATAAAATATAGTAGGTAAAAATACTTGCAGCTTTATTAGGTACTAGAATTTGTTCCAACACGATGAAAAATATTGCACACAAAGATAGATATCATTTACGATATTCGTAAAGCATCGAGTACGTACTACGTACGTTAAACCTTGAATAAATAAATTAAAAAATATTTATAAACACCAAATTCCAAAATTCGAAAATATACTTTCGCAATTATGACTATTGACTATTTTAAACGAATTTGCTAAATACTTGATAGATATAACGACTAATTCGGCTGATAACGACATAAAAACCGGAGGGGAACCATTTTAGGATTTTTTTCGTTTTCAAATTCAACAACTCCTTCTTGTTCGTCGATATTTAACAAGGTTCCAACCATTCCCTTTTCATCGCCAATTAAAACTTTGACTTGATCGTTAATTACAGGAGCTACTGGTTCAAGATGATCGCATAAAATATGGAAATCCTGTCCTTCGTCTTCGATAAATACGGTGCAAGTGCCATCCTTTAAATACGAACGAGAATATATCAATAGGTGCAAATTTTCTTACGCGTATAAAATACTTTTTCAAAAATATTCATTCGATGATACCTTGATTCGTCGAATTATTCCTATCTGATTAGCTAAACCGCGATCTCCTACAGTATCCAAAATACGAACAACAATGCCAGGTATGAACCAGTCTTGGAGATTAGCCAAGTCTAAACCTGTACACGACATAAACATTCCAACTATGTGCCAATGTTCTACATACGCATATCGAATAGTTCATCAAATTGCGTGATTTAATACTCACCAGCCCCGGGAGTTTGAGGGTTATTATACGGCGAAGACATTGAAACCGACGAGGCACTTCCGGGAGTCATCGGGCTGTAGCTAATAGGTGACGCAGTTCCATACCTACCAATACCACTACCACCAGGACTGGGTGTATGAAGGTACGAGGAAGCACTGCTGCTGTGATATCCTGAAGGCGATGCTGTGTGGTAAGGTGAAAAAGAATGGTCAGACGAAGCATAATTGCTGCCTGGCGTTTGCGGCGCGTATTCTACGTTGGTCATGGAGTTAAAATTATCCATATCGTAACCGTCGATATCTGATTGACGGGCTGGCGTATTGGCAGCCGAAGACTCCCAAAGACCGGGAGTACGTGAGCCATCGTGGACTGGTGTCATGCTACCGTAATGATGAGGTGTACGATTACCCGCTAAATTTTACAAACAAGATTGTATTTACCGAAGGGACGAAACAGAAATTTATAAAAATATTTCAACATCAAGTTTCAGATACGTACTGTCATATAATGGGGTCTGAGAACCGTGCATAGGAGTTCGACCACCACCAACGTACATCGGAGTTTGACCAACGCCACAAGCTGGTGTCCGAGAATACGTCGAGTAGGATCCAGTCTGCAGAACACGAATTATAATTTTAGATACTTTTCCATCGTGTTTTGGAAAATTTGATAGGAAACCGTCGTAGTAGAATACTTACTTGAGTGGGTTGACCAACTACTTGAATATTATTCCGATCAACGGAAATAGTTTGACATGAAGTATGTAGTTCGACTCTAGTTGTAGTATCCGTAGAATCTTTGACGATACCAATATTTCCTAAACGAAAAAAGACATATAATAGATTAGAAGACGCGCGCCTTACGAGAACAAAAATACATATATTATTTTCAAGAATTCTTATACCTTTATATGGTCCTCGAGTAATCTTAATAGTTTGGCCAATTATTTCTCTATCTCGTTTAGTTATACCACCACGTCCTCCTCCTCTGCCTCTACTACCTCCACCACCACCACCACCACCTCCAGGATGCATTGGAGAAGAAATACGAGGTGACATGTACCCAGCTTCGATGTGGATGGTACTCTACATTTGGAAAAATATACGGTATTTTATTACCTTCTTTTTTTACATTATAAATGAACTTCAAATGAACTAAAACTCACCGAATCTTTACTACCTCCTGCTAGCTGCAAATGACGTGTTTTGCAAACGAAAATACCCCCGTTATCTAAATACAATTTGGAGTACAAAAATGCGAAATTTCTGTACAAATGCTTAATTTCACCGCCTCGTCCCTATATAAATTTTCGGTTAGTAAAATAAAAATAAACACGTTGAATTTTTCAAAAAAAAAAAAAAAAAAAAAAACCATTTGAATTTTTAAAAAAAAAAAAAAAAAAAAGTACGTACAGAATGAGGACCATCAATGACTTTGACAATATCTCGTCTCTGGATGGATTGTTGATCCGAATCCAAAGCAATGGTATTTTTAAATTCTTTTTTTTTGTGTAAGGCTTGAGGTTTGACTTCAATCACTTTACCGTTCATGTTCAATACGTGAAATATCTCTCTTTCCAGACGAACAATAACACCGACAGTTTGAGGACTAATATGAAATAATTCATTAAGCAACGAAAAAAAAAAATAATGATATGTCTTTTGTAGCCTTTATGAACTTACTCAAGTTGAACCAAATCTCCGTATTGGAACTGTCCTAAAGAATCAACTCCAGTAGCCATATCGGAGCAAAGCTGCAAATCTCGAGGTAGAATTTCCAATTCGTGCATGGTCAAGTCCGAAAATAATACTACTCTGCTTTCTTCTGCTCTAATAACTAATCCAGTGTCTCCTTCGTAACGACCAGCAATCACTCTAACGTGATCACCCATTTTAAAATATTTTTTTAATTCGTTAGCTTGGAATTCCAGCGGAGTCTGAATTCAAAGAAGCAAAAAAATGATTTTATTGCTAGCCGTATTCAGCAAGTGTGTCACGTCTGCCACGTGTATGGGAATAAATCATTAAATCACCTTCAAGTCATCGTGTTTAGGCATAACGGTAATGAAATTGCCGTCGATGGATAGAATTTTACCTTGCAAATGCATTAATTCGCCCTGGCAAACTTCCACGTTATCACCTGCACTAAACGAATGAGCGGCTATTTCATCTTTACTAGAAGTGGGTAATTCGATATCTACGCCTTCTGGAGCTTCTTCAAATTTTTCCAGTTCGGATAACGTTGGTTTGATACCTTGAAACGGAAAATTCAATGAGATTGCACATTTTTTTTTGAGACATGAAAGTATTGATTCAGTACCATCAGCGATTATGGCGTTCATGTTAAAATTCTTGTAAAGAAATCCTTTCAAGCTGTACCGATTTCCTTCAAAAATTAAAAAATCTCCATCACTAGTGACCTCTCCTCCAATAGCTCGAATAGCTTCTGGGTCAAAAGGTTTAGCAGGTGGGCGACGCTTTTTTTTTCTTTTTAAATTATCATTATCCTAAAATAAAAATTAGTAGTTTTTTTTTCACACGAATATAATTTTTTTTAAATTAAACAACAGAATAGTTCAACTTACAGAGGTTACTTTTAAAGCTCCTCTTAGTCTGGTATAATCGATTCTAGGTAATAATTTAAGGTGAACTTCATTTTGAGCCACGTCAACGTAGTCAACTTGAGCAATATCGTCTTTATACAGTCCTGATGAGAACAAGCGCAACTTACAGAATTCAATCAAATCGAAGAAAGTGAAAAATCCGTCAAGTCAATCACCTCGTTTTAAACGAACCCACTGTTTCGGCCTCAATCCTGTTTGAGCTTTAGAAACTCTTAGAATATCGGTCATTTCTTTAATCGGAACCATCTGTTGTTTCCAAACACCCATTCTTAAATTACCAACGTTAGCTATGGCTTGTTTAACATGTGGTTGTTTGTACGATTCGATGTAGATGTATCCTTTCACGCCTTCGGGTGCTATGACAGATTTTATTTGTAATGGTTCTTCCGTGAATTGATAAGCTATGAATTTACGCATCAACAACAAAGCTGTGTTTTTCTCTTCTCCGATACGACATTTGACCATCCATAAATTCGGATCCCTTATAGCAAAAAGTACATCACAGAAAAATTAATTAATTAATTAAGAGAAAAAATTTACTGAAATACTCACTTGACACCCGGAAGTAAAGTTTGTTGAGTAATTTCATCAGACATATCTTCACCTCCATCGCCAAAGTGTCGCGCTGATATCGATTCTCCGGCGTACTTTCTACGTAAATATTCTTCAATTTCATCTTCTTTTTGTGAGCTACACAAAGTTTTTGGTTTATTAGTCAAATTAAAATGAGTGAATATTCAAAATTTTAGATATTGATACGTACTCCCACAGATTGGTGCCTCTTCGTCGACCCTCGATTTCTCGTGCTGTTGGTCCAAGTTCATCTATTTCATTACTAACGATTCCAATTTCTTGAGCGCCGTCTTCCCATTCATCTTCAGATTCTACTTCATCGTCAACTTCAGCTTCTTCCAAAATAAAACCACCGTGTCGTTCGTTACGACGTTTTTTATAACGTGCATTGTCTCGTTCTTCATCTTCTTCTTCATCGTATTCCTGAAAATTGGTATCAATAACATAAACAATTTTTCAAAAGAATATAACCGCAAAAAAAGAAGTTTTATTTACATCTTCCGAATTCAAGTTTTCTCCTTCCGGTTCTTCCTCATCTGAGACACTTTCTCGATCGTTATCTTCCTATAAAAATATTCATACATCACTAGAATATGATTTTTCCGCTTATAATGTTGTATAATTTATTCCAAACATTGCTTACTTCAGCTTCACTTCCACTAGCTCCACTATTATATTCATCGTCAGACATACTGATTGCAAATCTTCAATCAAGAATTGCGATAAATAGTTACAGTACGAGCCGAATGATATGTAGAAAATGATTAGGTTCTTCTTCGGGTTGATGTCCCATCATATTACAAAGAATGATTGTATAGCTGGAAAAAATAACTCGATTAAAAATAAAAATCAGAAAAGTTTTATTAAAAAAATGATTAACTCTGTACTTTAATTAAAATTTACCGTGTACATGATGATGTTAATTAAAGCGAATGGTTACAAGCTTCATGTAGATACGCGGAATTCCTCACATCTTTGGTATAATTTAAAATCAAAGTGCCCCATTACCGATCTCTGGGGCACTGTTTTACTATTACGAGTAGAATGGACAAGTGTGCGGGAATACATCACCTCTCTACGCGCTTCTAATGAAATATTCTGACTCACTCAAAAACTGATCTAATCAAAGATTATGATTACACGAAATTATAACAATAGACTGGGTGTTTTTTTGACCAAATACCGATGGAATTTGTTTTCATAGTTTAGTAATGAAACACATGCAACATACAACACTATAACAATACATGATTCCTTTATAAATCTTTCACAGTTAAAACTCTAAATACTGAAAAATTAAGGAGAATACATAACGACAAAACAAATTTCAAATCTATACATCACATATACTCTGTTCTCACAAAAGTGTGTTCTACAGCACGATAATATCGTGTTACATTAAAATTGAATGAGAACTTTCAGAGTAACAACTGCATACGAACATACATATTTTCAAAAGCGTCTACTTAACTATAAGTAGGTATACATGTATTATTTCATTGTGATTACGATACAGATCTATCTGGAACTAATTACGAAACATTCAATACATACTAAAGTACAATGTGTGTGTAGATAGAATTCGAGAGTATATGAAAGGATTTCAAGAAGTTAAAAACACACCTACACTAAAAAGACGTAAATAAATGGACCGGGAAGAGGATATCGCGATTATTAAAAATGTATAGATAAAGCTTAAAATTTCATCATGAAGTTATGCTTTAAATATTATGGAAACGTACATTTTTGTACAGCAAAAGAAAAAGATACAAATTCACAAAATTTGAGGTCTGGTATCAAAGCATTGATAAAATACTCGCGAGTATGGAAGCTGACAAACTAAATTGTAACCTTACCATGACACGTCAGTTTCAGATTTCTGAGTTTGTGACTGGAGATATTTTCGTCGAATTCAGACTGAATAGTGGGTAATTACGTTGACTTTTCCTGTACAGAGTAATAGATCTGAAAATAAAATTTGAGCTAGAATAAATTTACCAAAACAAATGACGTCTACTGAATTAATATTTGATTAAACCTCGTATCATCCAACGATGGATTAAGTGGAAAACCGGAGTGAAATCGACAAAATTATCAACGTAATCAGGTAAAAAGAATCAACTTCATTCACTATTCAAGATTCTTCGACGTCATATTTGTCGTCACGTGAATGAAGTAATGAAGAGATACTTTCATCGCAGGTGCAGTAAAAGTTTAGACTTGCAATTCTCAACTTACGTCGCTTAGTATATATGAACTCTATGAAGCTGAACTTCGCAATGAATAGAACTTTTTAGTTAAAAAATAAAAAATTTAACAAAATCAATTTGTTTTCCACGACAACTGCAAAATTTTATTTTGTGTAAGCCCCCACCTTACCCTCTACTTTACCATCTTTGTTGTCATGAGTAAAGGTTGAATTTCATTTACCTTACCTATTTATCAAAATAATTAATCAATGAAGTACCTAGCAGAAACATGAAAATTTTAAAAGTTAACATGTGCGAAGCATACGAATTACATTGAAATCGGAGTGGACTGATAATAATTCATTTAGTAAGGGTTAGAAAGAAACATAACATAAACATTGCCAACCATATTAGCGATGAAATTTGAATGCAGTTCTTAGCAGCTCGCAAACTGGAATTCGGATTTCATTGTATTTAAATAAATTCTTACAAACACTAAATTATCCATGCAGAATTACGTTTTAACCTTTTTTTATTCACAATATAAGACTTCATTCACAAAATAGGAGTAATCTAAGAACACATAGTTTGAATAATTCAATATTCTCGCAGACAGATAGAATACGTTTATACCATAGAACAATCTTAAACCAACAAAGAAAATTGTCTGATTACTATTTCTGAATAATATTGCAACTAATTTAGAGAAATGAAAGCTAAAAAGATATACGGAAAAAAGTTATTTATATAAATACATCTATGCTATAAATGTAACAGTAACAGTGAATTCACTGTTGTAATTTTTAAAAACCTGATTAATAAATAAAAAATTTTTCATAAATAAAAGTAAATAGAGATATTTGGATTTCCACATAAATCACTAAGTATAAGTAAAATGTACACTATTAACGCTACTAATGATCAAAAAAAGGTAGGTACCGTACCTTTATTCAAATTGACCACGTAACATAAGTCAAGACTATAAGCAGTACTGAATTGTTAGGTAGGTGTGGTAAAACCAAATTCACAAGGGCCGGCCGCCGTAAATTTTTTTTCTGAAAATCAACAATATCAGCGCAATAAATTCAAATGAGCACATACTGATAAGTCATGCCTCCATGGATAAAAATTATGCCATTGAATGAGAGAATTTCTTATGCAATATTAGGCCAATTTTCTTCATAAATTTTCCTTGGCAATCTCCGCAAACGAATTTTCCATTTTTACGAGTATGGCAGATCTTATGAGTTTGGAGGCTACGAAAATGTTTGAATGATAACGGACAATCTTTGCACTTGAAGAAATTGTTCTTCTTTGTCAAAACGGCCTGTGGTTGTTTATCAGATAAAGCGAATGTTTCAGTTGTGGTTGACGCAGAACTGTATACACCAGTTGATCCAGATGGTCTCTCAAAATTTGAAGTATTAAACGTATTTGAAATTGAAGCCAAAGTCAAATAAGACGGTCTCGCGATCTGGGTATTGATTTCAGGACCACAAGATACAGATTGCGTAGTTTTTTTGCGAATGAAATCATTCATTCGTTCATGGTTGGAAACCGTTGAACATCCATTCGCTTTCGAAGTAGAAACAGTCGAAATTCGGCTCAATTGCTTATGAGGAGAAAATATTGTACGTTTTGAAGATTTTGATGGTCCAGAAATAATTTGAGCTTTTTCACTAGCAGCGGAATTCCTTGAAGTTTCGGATTTTTCCTTGAAGCTGGTATCCATAGAAACGCGTTTCACCGACTTGACAGTTGAGGTTGATGAGTCTGCATCTAAAGGCTCCGTGTCGTCAATTTTTTTAAAAACGTGTATAAATTTACTCACATTGTGAGATTGTTCGTGATTTCGGAGATTTATTCGTTGATTAAATCTAGCTGGACACAAATTACAATGGAATTGTTTCTGTTCCGCGTGTAGTCTTAAATGTTCTCTAATGTCGTGTTTTTTCGTGAATGCTTGCGGACAATACACGCAATCGTAATATTTGGGGGGCATATGCACTTTCACATGGCCCTTGAGGTCATTTTTTGTGATAAAATGAGCTGCGCAAAATGGACATTCCAACATTCTTTGATGTACAGTTTTATGATGAATCAAATGCGCTACATCCGTAAACATAGCGGTGCAGTGCTTGCATGTGAAGTGACGAAGGGTTTGGGTTGAACGATCTGTCGATTGTGGGGTAGGAAAATCATCTCCTGTACCAACACTGACATCTGTACGATCTAAAACAGCAGTAAAATCTCTTATGGACGTATCAGCTCTCTGGGTTGACACGTTTAGAGATTGATCATTATTAAAAACAAGTGACGATTCGGTATTGGGCGTTGGTGCACTTGTATTTAAAGAAGCTGTATTATTAGCCACAAATGTTGGCACATGCCAACTAGGCCGTTGTGATACGTTTGTTGATGGATGTTTGCTGTGGTCAATTTCATTCCATATTTCAGATTTGTCTTCAGTACGAGGGCTACACATGTAGCACATTGATCGTGTGACATCGTGAAGACAAAAAGACTCATTTTGAACTGGTTCACTCAGAACACCTGGTATTTCTTCGAACTACAAATAAAAATAAAAATTACAGCATACCTGATGACATGCGTCACTGTGATAAATATAACAAAATTTCAAAAAGAAACCCACATTATTATCATCGACGATGTCTACTTGCGAATGGAATATGCAAGGTGGTTCTTTTTTGACCGGTAGTCTTAATCGTTTATTTCGGACAGTTGTGGATGGTACCTAAAACGGTTTATGCAGATATGAATTGCTATGTAAGATTGTTAGTTCTATAAATAACAGTATACTAAATGAAACACATATATACCAAGCTAACTGACGATGAAGCGTTATTTGAGGGTGATGGGCCTTGCTGTAACAAAGATAAAAACAAACTTCTAATTACTTGTTTTCATGAAACTCCTAATAATCAATTGACCATAGAAAGATTTTGGTACCCTCCAACTAGGTTTTACTTTTTACAAAGATCATTTGATAGTAAGTAGATATATTGAAAATGAAAAGGTCCAACATCTAGCAGCTAAGTTACCTTAGAAATAAAGTACCAATTCATTCTTTGCAATTTTCTTGAAAAAAAAATATATTTAATAAATGCGATAGTATCTTACCGACAAGCTTCGTCTTCTTCTTTCGCGTAAAAATTCATTCACATCTACACGAGGAAGAATTACGCAGACTGTTTTTTTCAAACGCAACGGCGATGTTTTTTTAGAATATTTCACTCTACCCATTATTACGAATACTGATATACAAAAAATCCTTTATATATTTCAAAACATAACCAATTCTAAGTAATTAGCCACTAAACGACCAACATCTAAAAGTATGACGTTATTTCACACAACAGATCAACAAATCACTCATCACATTGTTCACATTCTTTGAATATCAATAATCAACCACTGACGCCGGGGCATCGGGAATAATTCAGGGTGCTGAAAACTGGATATTATAGGAACAATAGAACCCATAGAAACAGCTGGAAATAATGGAAACCCAGTCAAAAGGTATTGCGTACATTCATGTTCTTTTGCGCATTTCAGTTTAGGTTCATCAGCTAGTTGTGCACTACATTGTGTTGAATTGAATTAATGTATAGGTAAGTGGTACCAAGCCTACCAACTTCAAACAGTTGAAAGAGTTTCCCTCTAGTAAGGTCCTACTGAGGTTTGAATTTTTTATATTCGTTATTGATTTCTCGCAGTTTTGAGACTCCGCGATTGAAGAAAGCGTCTGCTCATTACTTTTGGCATATAAAACCCTTTATGGTTCATAGTTCTAAAGAAGCCGGAAATTCCATCGTTTTTTAGGCCCTACCGTTTATGTTCTATTCATGCGCTCATCTACCAATGAATTAATTTTGAGGCAATGCTTTAGGTGTTGAGGGTTGCATAAGCCGCAGTTTTTACAAACAAGCGCAATGTTGTAAAATTATCCTTTTTTTCAAAAAGTTTCGTTGAATCAGACAATTCTTTATTTTTTATCGATTTTTGGTAGGTAATGTTTAATATGAAATGATTCTAAAACAATATTCGTGAATTTCTTTTAAATATTGAATTTTTTAATGCATGCGAAAAACACTCATTTTATATTTTGTTTTCCTCGAATTTCTCGACGAAAAATCATCGGCCCTTCCTTTGGAATTGAAAAAATTTTTAACATTTTAAAAATTTACACCATTGTATTATGCAGCGAAATTCAAAATTCCAAAGTAGGACTACGAGGCACTCATCACCCATGGATACACTACCTACATTTTGAATTCCATCCGAATCAGACGATTTTTCACCGAGAAAAATGAGTGTTTTTCATACGCATTAGAAAATTCAATATCTAAAGGAAATTTACGAATATTGCTTTAAAAATGTTTCAATATTAAGCATTACCTACCAAAAAATCGATAGAAAATGAAAAATTACCCGATTCAACGACACTTTTTGAGAAAAAGGATAATTTCACAACACTGCGCTTATTTGTAAAAACTGCGGCTTATGCAAACCCCAACACCTAAAAGCATAGCCTTAATAGAAAGAATCAACTCAATATATTCGTAGCCCAATGAACTTACCAAGAAAATCACTACCAGTACGAAGCAATTTTAAATTCGTACCGTAAGGTAACAAACATCAATTATTTATCAATCGAACAATTGAAGGTAATAAAAATGTTATCTGTACTAAACTCGTCCATTAAATTTTTCAATTTATTATACATGTTCATTGCTTAATTTGGTATACTTGTAATGAATGGAATTGAATCATTTCACTCCACAGCAACTATAAATCCACAATTCTAGATAAACTTGATCCTTACAAGAAAACAACAATTTTTAACTGAGTTTGTTAAAAAATTTAATTTCAATAACAAGATTGACACGAATCTTAATCAAATAGACCGAAACCCATGTCTTCGTCTTCATCCTCGGACTCTTCTTTCGCTTCTTCTTTCTTCGGAGCTTCAGCAGCTGCCGTGTTAGCACTAGCAGCTGCAGCAACAGGGGCGGCAACAATGAATTTCGAAGGATCCTGAAGACAAGATACTTATAACAAATTTGCGTAATTACAGATCAATGCATTGTAAGAGAACTCACTTTCAAGTATTCTTTCATCGTTTCAGCTTCTTTGAATTCAATTTCAGTTTCAGCAGCGAGAGCCAAAAGATTTTTGAACCCGTTAAGCAACATGTGCGGGACAGATGCAATGCAAGGATAGTTGATAGCTAAACACGCTGCAGCTACATTAGCAACGCCCTGCGCAAAAAAGGAACATCAGTTAGTCATGCTTTGACATAAAGCGCAACAACAACAAGAAACATTTTGTTTTTTCAGATAAATAACTCAACACTGAACAATCAGTCTGGGAAAGAAGACCAAATATTTTTCGATATCATCATGTAAAGCAACGAAATTAACTGGAAACTAAAATCAACGATACAAACCTCCGCAAATTTAGCCAATAAATCCTCAGGTTTGATGTCTAAAATTTTGGGTTCAAAAATGGTACCAGAATCGTAAACCATTTGAACAGCTAAACCATACGAGAAAGGAGAAATGTTCAACATATTCAAAAGAGTTGCTTCGGAAGCACCGACTTTGTCACCTTCTTTCAAAATATGAATATCGTTCTGTACGAAAAAAAAAAATGTAATTATATCACGAAAAACACTCAATCTTTACATTGCATGAATCAAACTCACGATAATTTCAATTGTTCCTTTTGAAATCTTGGTTGGGATGGAAAGTGCCTGAAAGAAAGATGTTTTTTCAGGACCTAAGCCAGTGTTCTGAGCTGGAATAACGACTGGACAGGGAGCGATAGCGCCAGCACGAGCAGGAGCTTGCACTTTATTTTCCAACAATTTCTCACGTACTTCAACCAAATCGGATCGAGTGAATACGAAAGCAACGTTACCTTTAATGTGAGGTAAAATTCTGCAAAGAAATTAAAAATTAATAATAATTCAAAAAAAATTCCCAATCATTTTTGAATATAAATTTGTTCAGACATCTTTTCAAATAACAACATACAGATACTGCCTACACCAATGGGTTCAGCCATTTCTGGCGTTGATGAAATAACAGCACTATTAAGACTTGAAAAGAAGTATCATCATGTTAATAAGAAATAAATTACAGTACATGACACGTCAGACTGCCTTATCATTGTTCAACACACAGGACTGCCTACACCAATGGGTTCAGCCATTTCTGGCTTTGATGCAATAACACTCCCATTAAGACACAAGATTGGTCAGCATGAACTGAACATAGTTTCAGATTTAAAATGCTCACTTTTCCAAAGCTGGATTTCTTTCGATATGACCACGAATAGCTTTCCTCATCATGGTGTTTTTACCCATCAGGACGATCCCAGTTCCACGTAATGAAATACGGATGTGCTGCATTTGCTTCGATCCGACATTGTCTGCTCCCACGATAAAACATTTCGGGTATTCATCCAATAAAGTCTAGATTCAAAGTATTCGTCAATATGGGAGAATTCACGTAATACTACTACGCAGAAATAAATAATCAGGGAAGAACTTCTTACCACCAACTTGAGGAAGTAGTTAGCTTTCCATGTTGCCTTATCCTCTCTACCCATCTTGTGAGTAAAGATGACTCAAGGTTCGTTTAAGGACTGAAACAAAACAGAACACAACTTTAAAATAGATAAAGATGCTAAAAATTGATCATTTTACATAAATCAGGTAGCTGGTTGAAATGATTACACGTGTTTAATGACACTTCAAAGTTAGGTCTTGCATAACAGACATCAGACATTATGATATTTATAAAATAAATGAAACGATCGATAATTAAATGATGTATGATACACTTATACTTCATAAAAATAATTACTCACCTCGGCAACGAACGAAGATAATAAAGATGGAACTAAAAAATTTAAAAACCAAACGACATGGACAGTAAATGGCCACCACGCGGCATCATTCCGGTTGAGTTTGACGATTGTCAGTTGGGCCTCCAAGTATTGAAAAAAAAATCGTCGCGATAGTATTTTTTGTCTGATGTCAGTGATACCGTATGCACAGCAATGTCTCAACATTTACGAAAAATCATACAAAATTGAAGAGTATTGAACAATGAGAAATGGCAAATTTAGAATTTTCATTATTTTATCAAAAACTTTTTACTTATAAATAAACTTGAAAAATTTGATAAATTGGAAGTATTTTATTATATTTTAATGCTTTTAAATGAAGTAATTTTCAAATTAGTTGAAATAAAATCAAAACACGGTTTTGTAGTTCTGTTCAATTTTGTTGTTTCGTTATGTTTGGTTAATCGTCCAAAAAAGTTGTTCCCGGTTCTCACACTCTCGCATTCTTCTTTCTCTTCAACTCCGCAATTGTCCACCTGAGCAAATTTGCAAATGAACATTTCCAACACGAAACATTCCTGCATTTTCCAAAAAACTGTTCACTAATACGATTGCTACGCGATTTTTATTCATTTTCTCCGAGAAAATGAGATATTATAAAGTTAAACGTATGAATTATTAAAGGAATAATTATCGTAATAATTGACTATGATATCGTAAAAGTATATTCAATTGAATTCGCTTTTTTTGTATTATTTGTAAATATGGATCCCATTTACCAAAATATTCTGTATGTACTTGCTGGAGTACTTCTTTTTGTAATAATAAGTAAGTACAAATATCCCCCTGAGTTCTACGTTGTTTTATATGTAAACTAATATATTGTTACTTTCAGAGCTGATCATATATTTAGTCAAGAAACACCGCCGTTACCAAGAAGTATTGTTTATGGGTTGTAGTAATAGTGGTAAAACCATCCTTTTTTCCAATTTAGTGTACAATAAAACTGTGTCGACGTACACATCTATGGTAGAGAATTCAGGAACGTATAGAAATACAAAGGTATATCATTGTTTATTTTTATGCATTTAATATCGCACCACTCGTAATTATTTTACGTACGAAACACATTTTAATATAGCGCGAGATCAAAATTACTGACATTCCAGGCAATGAAAGAGTACGCGGTAGAATATTTGATGAACATAAAAGTTTTGCTCAAGGTATTATTTTCATTATAGATTCTGAAAATATTCAAACTGAGTTACGAGATGTTGCTGAGTAAGTTCATCTGTTTGTATGATTATTCACCTCTCAGTTTACTTTGAATAATTTTTTTTTTTTTTTTCATGTAGACTGCTATTTAACGTTTTAACTGATCCAGTTGTGCGTTCAAATTGTAAAGAAGTTTTAATCGTTTGCAATAAGCAAGATTTACCCCTTGCGAAAGGAACCGCAGTTATTCAAATGTTGCTTGAAAAAGAATTGTAAGTAAATCTGAACTTATTCGTTTTTGAAATGAATATCTCATCAATTGTTTAACATTACTTCCCACAGGAATATGCTGAGAAGTTTGAAAGGGAAACAATTGGATACTACAAGTAATGAATCTGGTAAAAAGAAACGACCGTACTTGGGAAGTAGGAAAAAAGATTTTGAGTTTCCCCATTTGAAACCAATGAATATTTCATTCGCTGAAGCCATCTGCTATGCGACCAACGGAAGTACGCAGTTAGATGAAATCAAGCAATGGTTTTTAAAATTCTAATTTTGTAGATATGTAAATTTTACAAGTCCCATTGGTAATAAGACGTTTTTATGTTATTTTTGTAATTTGAGTAATTTAAAGTCTTTTTTTGTAAAGAAAATTGAAAGAACTACGATTTAAATATGAAGATAACAAGATATATTGGAACTGATGTAGATGATAACGCATAAAAAAATATAAAACTATGATTACGATACTAATGTTTCAAATAAATGTATAGCAGTTTCCGGAATGTAATCTATGATTTCTGATTTTGGCAACCCCGACTGGGCTATGAAGACGTACAAAAATTCTAACGTATTTCTTATTTCTGTCTGTACTTCAGTTTTATCTGCAGCACTGTGAAGAGTTTCACGTATACAATTTTATTCCGGCAGAAAGTGATAGTTAATGTTCAAAACCTACTTGGAAATCACAGCTAAATACGATTTCAAATATTGACTCATGTATATCATGAATTGTGACCGATTATTGGGATGAAACTGACGAAAAATTGTCTGTAAACCTATCACGAAAGGAAAACCATCCAAAGGATCGCTACATTTTTTCCACATTAATACACCTACAACACAAAATTAATAATTTGACAAACAAATCTAAAGCATTTCCAAGAGGAAATTTAATCACGATTACCTGTATTTTTTTGCCATTGTAACTTGGATAACTGAAAAACGGCGAAGAAAAACATAAATATGGCAAAATAACGAAGATTGCTCGTCGTTATATATATTTTGGAATATGGATTTCCGATCCCAGCCCATTCCAAGTACGTACTGAGTTCTTTTAAAAGAACGTTTTTATTTGTATCATCAGAATTATCAGCGTCTCGTATTTTAATTTCATTCATGATTGCTCTAGAAACAAAAGATAGAGAAATTATCGCGTGTAGAAATTTTATTCATTATTTTAATAACTTACGCGTTGAATGTCTCCAAACACATGTATAATTGTTTAGAATCAAATTTGCATGAAATTTCCAATTCGTAAAAAATTTGTTTACGTAGAATTTGCAATTGACCTATCTGCAAAATTGATTCTAATATATTCGAAGGAAGTTTGTACAATTTACCCAAATATTGACCGTAAACTTTGGACGGATGTTCTGTAAAATTATTTTAATGTTTTATTTTCGTATAGGTATCTAAATACTTTTTTAGAAAAATAAAAAATTTTACCAATTAATTGAGAACCATTGGAAAGAGTACTCATGGCATTAGTGAAAAAATCCACCCAAATTTTATCTCTGATAACATCTTTTTGAAGAGTGTCAAGAACATTCTAAAATTGAAATTAAATCATTGGTTTAATGGCATCAAAATTAGCTTTTAGAAATACAACTTCTCACTTGTAGTTTGGTAACTATCATGAAACATATTAATCTATCCAATCCGGCGAGACCGGATACGCCGATTGAATATTTTACATCACTGAACACTTTGAAATTCATCACTTCCATTTGAGTTTTGAAGTCGAACCATGCCATTGAATTTTCAACATAAACGGTAGTCCTAAAATGATAGGTAAGATCATGGAAAAAAGGCATAAAATTCTATAAAAATGTAAAACGTAGGTACTTTGGATCAGTAATTCTCAGTATTTCGCGCAGCAATCTACCAATGAAGTTGACAGAATTATCCGTCTTGGGAAAATCCGGAATAGGAATTGCTTTATTTTGATAGATACTTTGCCAGCTTTGTATTTTATTACGTAAAAAACTGTTGCATTCCATTTCAACGTTATAGCCTATTATACGAGAAACTTCTTCTTGCCATATTTTCAAACCATGAATGCCGATGTAATCTTGGATGTATTCGAAAGAACGTCTATACCCATCCATAATTGTACTGAGATATTTCAACGTTGATGTAAGTTCTGGGGACTAAAACGATATTAGTTATGAATGGAAATCGGAGAATTTAGATCGAAGGTAAAAAGTACCTTTGATTTAGAATTGAAGGAAATTGTGTTATGAAGAGCAGTGGCTAAATGCTTCACTAGTTCTCTTCTAATTCCATCTTCTAATAATTTTTTTGGGTCAATTTTCAATATTCCGACTAGAGTACTTTTCATTTTCAACATTCCTTCAGATAACACAGAAATAGCGTGAGTTAATCGAGCAATCTGAAAAATTATAATGCGTGTCTGAAATTTGCCACGATTAAGGTAAAATGCAAACAGAAATAAACGTTAATAATAATTACTTCAATTCTGTCATCCAATTGAGCGTACTCTTTGATTTTATCCTTTTCTAGTCTTGTAGGCATTTCTTTGATCACATTCGTTTGCAAGTTTATGATTTGGGCCATCAATAAAAACATGGTTTCTGGAATGATATGAAGTACTTTTCGTATGTAAGAAACCAATTCTTGAGAATAATATTGACTCACAGATACCAGATCTTCGCTACCGGCTTGATTAATACGAAGAAGGGGTGTTTCCAATGCTGAGGATAACTTGAAACAAGAGTTCAAATCAAAATAGGTCCCAAAAAAAATAATTTAAATGAAACACGACTTAATTACTTTAAGAAATGTAGCTCTCAATTTAATAGCTGATGAAGGATCACTTTTAATTCTTTCTTGCATTAATTTCGTGTAATTATCAACAGCAATCCAGGCATAGCCAATATCACCTATTATCTGTAAATTCACTAAAATATCTTCTTTGATGTTCATAATATGAACCATTTTTTGTAAATATTTTGAAGATTCTCGTATATACTCGCTAACTTGATGACTATTTGATAACTGATGAAACCCTGAAAAATTATTTGTAATTAAATTTTCTTGACACTGAAAACATGAAAATTCTTTAGTAACTAGGTACCTTGAACATCTTCCAGGGCTTTTAATAATTGGATCATTTTCCTGCTAGATGATTTATGTTTTTCAATATTGAGCGATTTGATTTCATCACTTTTATTTTTGAACCAGTCTTGTAAATTTTCTGGAGACAATAAGAAAAAAATGTAAGGATTGTGGATGCTCCCTCAATAAACTACAGAAACTACATACCATTTTTAGGAATTCTAGTCAGGGGTTTTTCTCCAGAGAAAGCATCTGATAAATCTTGCATTCTTTGAATACATTCATTTTTCCATTCATTCCACTTGGTTTCTTTCTGATCAATCAACTATGAAATAAATTTTGTAATTTTTAAATACGGTTTTTAAAAAATATTAATCCTACTGTTTACAAAAGAATTTGATGGTTACGTTTCTAATCAATTCTTTCAAATTTAATTCAAATTCGGCTGTATTTAATAACATTTGAAGTAGATCTGATTGACTTAGTTTAATATCCGCACAAATTTGCTCATGTATTTGTTTGCTACGTTTATTCATTTCAGGTACTGAAAATAAAACTAGATTAACTCAAAAAAGGTGAAAAATTATTTCAGTTTTCAAACATACCGGTGTATTGCGGAATCGTATGTAATATCAACCATCGTAAAGTGACATTACAATCTCTGCAAACTGATAAAATTTTGTTGATAGATTCGAAAACTCGTTCCTCGGTAAGTGCTCCTTCTTTTAGGTATTGCTGGGTCTGTTTTATACCTTTCTGAAATTTTTACAATTAATACAAAATAATAAATACAAATTTTTTTTTTAATGGAAAATTCATACTCTAAGATTTTGCATATGAGTTGTAGCAATTGTGTGAATGTTATCTTGTTCTAAAGTATTTCCAAGAGCTATTTTGGCTGCTTTGAATGAATCCCAAATATCGATTAAATTAACCGTTGATCCCATATAGAAACTGACCACCTATCAAAGACATTACATTCATGAAAACAAAATAATGTTTACGTGCATCAGTTTCCATTGAATTTCAAGTTCAATTTATATTTACCCAGTTGTCAGGGAAATATTTGTCAACTATTTCTCTCATTTTGGCAGATTGATTGTTAAGAATTGAAGCATTAAAAAATAGGCAAACAAATAACATAACAGCCTGAGATGAAAGAGCAGTGCTCCTATGTTCTGGACTTGGGTACGCTGATATTTGATTATAAATATCATCAGTTCGCAAATGACCGATGATCATATTAATCAAATCTTCATTTATTTTTATTCGTCTAAATTATGAATAAAAAGTAAAAAAAACATGTATTCGTTTCAATATTCTAATCAGAAATATTGATCAACTCACTTGAAATAATCGACGGGATAGTCTTGTGGTCTTTTACTAGTACCGAATCCAGTAGATCTCATCAATTTGCAAACATCATCCACGGTAGTTCTTCCAGTATAGTGTTGTGCACAATATCGATAATATGAGACTAATAAACGTTCTCGAACTACACCATCAATATGTATATCCAACAATAATAGCATAACACCGTAAAGATATAACATTTCACACTGAAAAAAAAATACACGTAAGAACATCTAAAAGATATTTTTATAATATTCTACAAATATTATACCAATAATTGCTTTCCCTCTCCATTATAAAACAAATTTTCAAGATTTTGCTGAATATAAATTCCATCTTCCAGTTCCTCAACGAATTGATTTATATCAGTAGCGTATTTATGTATGCTTTCAAAAGCCAAGAAAAATCGATTCAAAATTTCGACATTATTGTCACGAAATTCGTTATCCAAATCTTGAAGATTCTGAAAATGAAAGATTTTTAATCAAACTGCGTACATCAACGCAAATACGGCATATTTCCGAAAAAAGTGTCTTACAGGATTCTTCTCTATCTTCTTTTCAAATTCATCGGACGTTTTGAAGTACAAGAAATCCGAAATTATGTCACCATACTTTTGTTGATCTTGTTTATTATCCAATCTGAAATAAATATCTTTTAATATAGAACTAGGAAGCATAAAATCGAAAAAAAATTTAACCGGAAGGAGAGGAATCAATTACCGAAATGTAATAGGAACATAGTCCTTTAATCGAAGTAATTCTGCGATGACTGCGTTTCCCCTAGATACAAGATGAACCAACGCTCTACCACACGGATTATCTTCAGCCAAAAAATCGCCCATTTTCCTTCTAAAACAAAGCGTAACGTGTTTCAAAAATGAAATATATCTCGACATGAGATGAAGTGTCTTTATTTTATACTACCTGATGGTCGTAGTATGGTTGCTGTATCTGTTATGAAAAAGTCATTGAAGTGTTTTCTTGAAAAATTAACAACACAACGAGGATTTTTAGGAATCTATGCAGCGATTTCAAATTTTTTTTTTTCAGTTTCGAATTTTCATGTTTTTTTATTTCATGTAAATTACTTAAAAAAATAATCTATAACGTTAAAGTTTAATTCATAATTTTTGTTATCACTATCAATTATCAGCTTTATCAACATCATTTCTAAACCAATCGATTTTTCTTAGCTTATGTGACTATCGATTATTAAAAATCGATATTTTCAAAGCGCAAAATGGACTAAAATTAGACAACAAAAATCACAAGTGAAATTTCACCACATTTTTTAACTACATCTAATTGTGTTATAATTAAACATACGTTATGTCGGATTCGCGGATTCGTATGGACGACGTTGAATTCTATTGAACACCGTCAACAATGTTAACACTAAAATGAGTAGCAATATGCAGAGGAAGTAACTTTAGAGTTAAATTAAAATGTCTTATTGTTTATGCATCAAACATGAAATTATCCAGCGAAATTTCATGTAAAATGAATTCGTAAATCCGCACCCTTGTTTTAGTTTATTTATTTTGCTGTTCATAATTATGTAAGTATCATTTGATAACATTCCATTTGTTTTAATACCCAGACTCATCCTAATTGATTCACCTTATTTACAGATACAGAATGGAAAGCCTTTCCAGTAAATCAGACAGCAAAAATCCCGAAGGGTTGAAGAAAGTGGTTTTCGAACCACTGAGGATAGGTCCAATCTCAACACTTGAGGAAATGGACATCAAAGTGTTAAAATTTCAAAATAAGAAATTGGCTATGGTAAAACACAATTCTCACGTACACATATCTCGAACTTGTTTCGTTACATCTATATTCGAAACATTTTATTGTTACAGCGACTTGAAGATCGCAAAAGAATAGAAAATGAACTACGACAGCGAATTGAACAATTAGAGAAACGTCAAACTCGAGATGATGCTGTATTGAATGTTATCAATCGTTATTGGAATCAATTAAATGAAGATGTTAGATTGATGTTGTTACGATTCGATGCAGAATCTGCACATGATTTAGAAGCCCAAAGTTTGTGTACTAATTGTTACTTTTCTGTGATAAGTGAATGATACTAATCATGATATTTTATAGGTGAAAGTGAAGCTGCGACGTCTTTTTTAATGCAGCTGTCTACTTGGGATAAAAAAGAGTTGGATGAAAAATTAGCAAATCGAGTACAGGTATCTAAACGTGCTGTTGCTAAAATTATTCAAGTGTACGATCGTCTGTTTTTGAAATACGAAAAAATGTTACATTTTTTAGAAACTTTGCCTAATATTAATGTAGGTAAGTATCGTTTCGAAGGTGTACTTTTCATTTATGTATTTTTAAATCCCCTTTAAAATGGATAATGTGTTTCCAGAACATATGGAGACAGATTCCGATTCTAACGTGACTTCTAGTTTCTATAGGACTAAAAAATTGATATCAGGTACTGATAATCCAGAAAGTATGGACACATGCGATTCGGACGAAAAAAACAATGAAAAACAAGACGGTCAAGAGAAAAATTCAAAAGATGACGATATAAGTGATAGAGATGTTAGTGATAGTTCTAGTAATAAAGATAGAGAAAGAAATGATGCTAAAAATGATGATACTTCGGTAAACTATAAAAATCCTGATGCCGTTATTAAGCAGTTCAAAGATATGTATACCGAATGTTCACGCGAAAATATTAGATTGCATCAAATCATTACTTCGTTACAAGAACAACAACATGGCATGTCTCTTAAGGTATGATTCATTTCTGTTTCACTTTTTCAGTTTTGTAATTTTTAGATTATTTTATTCTCCTTTTTTAAAATTTTCAGTTACACGAACTACAAGATAATTTAAACGTCAGAGAAACTGAAATTGCTGAATTACAAAATCGTGTCGACGATATCGAATATGAAAATTCGAAATTACAAACAAAAAACTGTCGGATCGAACATTACTTAGCGGAAACATTAGAAAAAATGAGATCACAGGAGCAAGCATTAGCAGAACGAGGTTCGAGTTCAGATCCTGTTGCCAAGTCGAACGTTAGCCATAAAAAAGTGAGTGAATAAATGTATATGATACGAGTTTTTGCTGCAGAAAGTACGTTGTAAAAATTATATATTTTTTTAGATTGAAGAATTAGCCGAAGAATTAGAAGAACAACGAGAATTAGCGACAAATACGTTACAAGAATTAGAAACATTGAATATAAAATATAGGGAAAATTTGAAAAAAGTTGAAGAGTTGCAAATGAACGTGAGTTACTTGTTTTAAAATTGAGAAATTTTTACGTACATGATGTTTGATTGAATTTTGTAATTTCAACTGTACAGCTAAAACACTTACCAGAAAGCGTAGTAGTGGAAACTCCCGAATATAAATGCCTTCAATCGCACTTTTCTGTCTTGTATAATGATTCCGTGCAAATGAGAACACAGTTAGAAGAATATCAAACTCAAATTCAAACTTTACAGAGTTCCTATTTAAGAAAGATCGAACTGATGGAGGTTAATATTTCGCAACAGAAGTCGATTAATCCACCGATTCATGTAACAAAGTACTTATGGAGTTTTTTTTTTCATTTCTCATGTTTATTTAGACGGAAGAATTGATGACACAGAAACGCCTTCGTACCGAATTACTTCAAATGGACGATGTGAATTCACAATTGCGTAAAGAATACGAAATGTTAAGAATGGAATTTGAGCAAAATCTGGTTGCAAATGAGCAAACGGGTCCAATTAATCGTGAAATGAGACATTTGATAACTTCATTGCAAAATCACAACATTCAATTGAAAAGCGAAGCTCATCGGTACAAGCGGAAATATAAAGAGCTTAGTGCCGAATTTGGAAAAGTGAATACTTGTCCTTAATTTTGTTGCAGTTTTTTTCTATGATGATTGACCATAAGTCGTTATGATTTTCAGAATAAACGGATTCAAGATGGACAAAAACTTCGTCATGAATCTGAACCAGGTAGCAGTCAAGACGTTAAAGAAAGAAAACCAGAGTTTCCTGTCAAAGAAGAATTACTAGACATTAAATCTG
Organism: Ferrisia virgata; assembly: GCA_900060175.1. Lineage (NCBI taxonomy): Eukaryota > Metazoa > Arthropoda > Insecta > Hemiptera > Pseudococcidae > Ferrisia > Ferrisia virgata. The sequence continues at coordinate 24,813 of FIZR01008425.1, forward strand.
AATCTATGGATACTGATTTTAATTCTGTGTCTGAAGTGCGCTCAGTTCTTTATATGTATTTATGGTTTTAATTTTTAGAAAAAAATAAGTTACGTAAAATGGATTTCAGACTGCCAATTCATCGATTTCAATTGATAATAAAGAAAAACAAAATGCAGCTGTTAAAGATGAACCTATGCCGGATCCACAAGAATCTTCTGTGAAGAAATCATCTAATACGCCAGCTAAATTTCCTCCTCCATGTGGACCATCTCAGCCATCAAAAGAAGTGCAAAATCGCCCGAAGGATGTAAAAGATAGTAAAGATGGAAAGGATCAAAAAAATACTGATAACGAATTTATCAGAGATTTGAAAAATCAGTTGAAGTACGTATTCTCTTATGAGAACATAATGGTCATGATGATGTGTTTTTATTGATTTTTTTCGTTTAATTATAGAAAAGCTGTGAATGAACAAAAAGACTTGAAATTACTGCTAGATTTTTACAAAAATATGAATAAAGATAAACGAGATAAAGCTCAACTGATGCTCATTGAAAAGAAATTACGTGCTGAACTAGAAGATTTAAAGCAACAAATGCGTCGTTTACAAGTGCGTTACTGAAAAAAAAATCAGTCATCATTCAATAATGAACGAACTATAATTCTTGTACTGTTCATAGGAAAGTAAAAGAGAAGGATATAAGAAATTAGCCGATGAAGATGCTCTGCAAAGGATTAAGTATCTTGAAGAACAAAATCATGGTTTACAGAAACAAGTTCAAATGCATAAACAAGTAAAAAATCTAATCTGCTAAAAGCGACTCGTTAAAGTCGTAAAATGTTACCATGAGAGTTCAAGTATTTAAAATTTGAATAATTTTAGGAAGAAGATGCTTTACTTAGTGAGATGGAAGTAACTGGGCAAGCATTTGAAGATATGCAAGAACAAAATTCTAGATTAATACAGCAACTTCGAGAAAAAGATGAAGCTAATTTCAAATTAATGACCGAACGTATTAAATCAAACCAGTTGTATAAAGTTTCAAGAGACGAAAAAGAAGGATTACAAGAGATGGTTGGTATCTTTTTTTTTTTTTTACCCAAAAAATATGCCTATTCATTATTTTGATTTTTTCTTCTCGTTACCTTGCTTTTCGAAATGTTTACTGCTCAATTTTTTTCTAATCAATTTTGATTACGTTTGCTGATTCTATTTCAGATAAATGTTATGAATAAACAATTGGACTCTGTAAATATGGTAGTTCATAAATTAGAAGAAAAAGAAAAAATTTATCAAACAGCGTTGAATAATTTAGAAAAAGAGATGTTGATTCGTCAACAAACTTTAGAATTACATAAACGTAAAGCCATCGAGAATGCTCAATCTGCCGCTGACTTAAAACTGCATTTAGGTAAAAAAAATAAACGATTCATTTCGTTATTCTTGTTGAATTTTTCGAATTACGCATGTGTTTTGTCTCGCAGAAAAATATCACGCTCAAATGAAAGAAGCCCAGCAAATTGTATCTGAGAAAACTAGCTCTTTAGAAGCGGAAGCCTATAAAAATAATAGATTACAAGTAAATTTTGTAGATTTTTTTCGTATTTGTAGGTATTAGAAATGAATCCATTTTTTCAATTTATATTTTTGAATCTACAGGAGGAAATAGGTCAGTTGAAACGAAAGGTGGAACGTGCGAAGAAAATAGAAGCGGCTGGTACGCCTAATATTGTTTTGATGGAGGAGATCCGCGAGTACAAAGAAACGCTCACATGTCCATCGTGTAAAGTTAAACGTAAGGATGCTGTTTTAACGAAGTGTTTTCACGTATTCTGTTGGGATTGCGTGAAAGCTAGATACGAAACCAGGCAACGAAAATGTCCCAAATGCAATGCCGCATTTGGTGCTAATGATTATCATCGTTTGTATCTTGGTAATTAAAATCGTTCGAATTTAACCAATCGCCGATTTTGTTAGAAGTGATAGCCAGCGAATAGAATACCGGTACGTTGTTATCGTAGTGTTTTTTGTTTGTGTTTGTACTCATCACGAGATATTTATTTGTTTCATTTCGAGATAAGCTGTTTTATTTTCTACTTTCATTTGTTTCCTTTCTATTCGCTTTTTCATATGTAGTGAAAAATCACGTACTTCTGCATTGTGAACGTTTACAATAATGACACACCGATGTATAATTTTGTTGGTGAAAAATATCCCCCTACCCATTTATTCTGGTTATACATTTTTTTGTTTATCAATAACAAATCAGTTCTTTTTTCTTATTTTTTGAATTAATTTAGATTCATTTAATCGACTAACTTTGAAAAATGTCAGCGATATGTTGCTAATTTTTGGTGACTTGAACTATCGTATACCTAACCCAAGTTGAATTAATGTATGAAATTTTTTTTCCTTTCTAAAACCCAATCCTTTCCATTGTATTGTGTATCTGTAGCACTGCTAATAGATTTAGCGTAGTATGATATCGTTTACGATAATTTGAAAAAAAAAAAAGATTTGTGTGTAATGGAATTGACTGCTTAGGGGTGAATATATAAAAAAAAAATTGTGATTATGAAGTCAACCGGTGACTTCAAGAAAACGAAATTTTAGATAATTCTTGTATTTTTTCTATCGAGCTCGCTCGCCTGAAATATCGGTGTAATTATAAGCTTTCATGCAATACATTATGATTTTTACATTTTACACTTATCGACGTGTTATTTTTGTTTCTTTTTTCGTTGTATATGTCGTGTACATCTATATATTTTTAAATATTATTTTAAAACGGTATGGAAAATTTGTATGATTTTTTAAAAATATATGAAACTTGTAATTTAAAAAAACAGAGAAAAAAATGAAAGTTTATTATTTGTTAAGTACAACAACGAAGCTTAGGAGAAAATTTCGTTCGTAGCTTCTTCCAGCGTTTGAATTAATTTCGTTATATCTTCACGATTTGCTGTAACGTTAACGGTTAAGCGAATACTAGCTCGGGGTGGTTTCTGTTCTTTATCAACGAGATAGTGTGCAGTGGTAATTAAAATCTCGTGATATTTACACTGAAATGAAAAATACGATAATGAGATAAAATTTGATGCATTTCGGCATAAATTTCGAAATGAGAATAAATCAAAAAGTGTTGATGGATTTACTTACGAATGAGGTTATCTCGTTCAGTAAGTTCAACTCTTTATCGTAACAGTCCAACTGAAACGACTCTTTCAAGAATATATGTTTAATAGGGCTTAAAGCATCACTCTCAGTATTAAAATAAGTTTGCAAAATAGGGCTGCTCAATAATGCTTCATGCATTTGGTTACAACGTAACGATAATCTCTCCGTCAAGTCTTTCTCTCTGTCTAATACATCTATTCCGGCACGCGCCGCTACAGCGAGAAACGGAGGCAATGAGGCAGAAAAGCAGTAACCTATCAAGGTATTCGAATAAATTTTATTAAATTGATCTCAAAAAGAATTGTGCTTTGGAATTCAACCATTACCTAGTCCGGATAACCGCTGATGTTCGACTATGAATGTAGAGCCGATACAGAAACCTCCACCAGTACCCAAGGCGTATTCCATACTAGCCATTATCATATCTACATCATCATTCTGAAATTTTGATCGAGTTGAAAGAAAGAGTCTATCATAAGGTCGAATAATGAACATACATGAATATTAAAATGTTCCAAAATACCACGTCCGCTTTTACCGAGCACACCGAAAGAGATGCTTTCATCGATGAAGATTCGTAGCTGGTATTTTTTTCGAATTTCTATCATTTCAGGCAACGGACAAATTTTACCCGTGTTAATATAGATTCCTTCGACGATTAGGAATTTACGTGTTCTGGATTTGGATTTTTTATCCTAAAAATGAAATTTTCACGTGAGTTCAAACGATATTAATCAACAATTTTAATTACGTACAAGATGCTTCGATAACGAGCCAATGAATACGTAAGCTATTTTTTATTAAATTTTCGCTCGATTAGTGGCAGAGGTTAAAAATATGTAAATTTCAAATTATAATATGGTCTATTAGTTAAGATATAAATTGTTCGACGATTAGCATTACTAATTTACTTGGTTAAATTTTCTATCAATTCTACCTGATTACTTTCGTTCCAAGATTTGATCAAAGATTCCAGATGCCTGAAATCATTATGTTTGAAATAACATACATTAGAACGTGATGCTTCAATTCCCCGTTGAATGGCAAAATTAACCTTTTCATCGCTGCGAATTCAATCACATAAGTTATACAATGCGTACATGACTCACGTCAGATAAGCCACGAATAAAATTACTAACGCAAAAATTACATCTTGTTTTTTCGAATACGCTGGAATCGCACTAGCGATCGTCGAGAAACCATAAGAATACACTATTGCACTTTCCATATTCATAAATTTGCATAAACGAGACTCCAAATCCAAATGTACATCTATAAAATATGCGAATTAGTATCCAATTTTTCGTGACGGTGCTTTGTATCGTCTTACCCACAGTTCCATAGAAGCCTCTAGGACCGCACGAGCCTACTCCATATTTGAATATAGATCGTTTGGCTTCTTCTAAAATGTACTCGTTTTCGACAAACCCCAAGTAATTATTTGAAGCAAAATTTAACATTTTTCGTCCATCCACTTCGACCCATTTTCCTACCTGAAATTCGAGAATAAGGCTTCAAGTAAAAGTTGACTCAGTGTCGCAAAGATCAAGGTTAATCGAACGGATGTATTATTTCGGATTATTCAAAGTGTGTGGTACATTAAATTATTCATGTATTCCGAACACATGATGTTAATTCAAAGTAACTTGAGGAAATTACTTTGCTATTAACGATTACTGGTTTAGCTTCTGATACGGCACGGTACTTCGAACATTTTTCATCAACCAGAGGATCTGGAGTCCAATCAAAGTCAATATCCTGAAATAGCAAAAAAATAAAAAAATCCTTTTCTGCATGTGAAAATTTAATCACTGCGGCTGAATGTTTGGGATTCTGGTATTAATTCAATCCAGAAATTGACGCGATACTGTATATTTCCTATAGATAAAACATAGATGCCTTTTCGAAATAATCAGTGATTTGTAATTAACAATTGTACAAAATTATTATTCCTACCTTGGTGATTTCTTCTGGATTTTTCTTCTTCTTTTTAAAATTATTGTACACAAAAAATGTAAGAAGGGTTAAAACTATTCCAACAAAATATTCCATTTATTTGAACTGTAAAAAATTTCAAAGTAAAAGTAAATATCACCGAATAACTTGAAATCGATATATTTATTAAGTCAATAATTACCTATCTTTAGACGCGTTCAGGTGGTATAGAATCTGTTTCAGAATTATGATTTATAAGACACCAGAACATTTATGACGATGTTAAACTTCTCTCAAAATAACAATGATGGATGATGGGTCAGAACCGATCGGACACTCATATTCTTTTCATCCAACCTCGATTAACATGCAAGCGAAACGAAATGGCTAATGGTTTGGTTTAATGAAATTATCGATAGTCTGATACACCTGATACACCTTCTGAGGAGCGGGGATGATTGCGATCAACTGATAGGGGCCGCGGGTATGGGGTGGTTTTTAGTCACACAATGTTACCAATTGCAATTGTTGTTTTCTCCAAAATTTAATTTTTTTGCTGTTTACGTTTGCAGGTTAAAATCTGTTATCGTGTTATCATCGTTCATTTCAAAAATTCAAATTGGAAAATTTCGATGCGTTTATTAAATTTTAAAATTATAGTATCATTTAAAATTTATTTTATACGTGTTTGCGTGAATGGTTGAGACGTGAGAGGTTACTTATTTTTAATCGGTTGTTCTATTGTAAAAAGCTTACGAATTCAGCATGTCTAGTATGAAGCGTTATTTTATCAATAGACATTTAAATTTAGATATCTCTGGTAAAAATCCGAACGAACGATTCTGGAAATCGAAAATATATGAGTATGTGCAAATGATCAGAAGCCACCTTCCTCCACGACAAGAATTAACCGATGGTGGTTTATATGTTGGATCTCCCGGTATAGCTTATTTATTTTATACACTTATGAAATCACCTATGATGGATGCTGAAAAGAAAGCAAATGTATCTAAGGGCCTCGAGTACATTTGCACCGCCGGCCAGTATTTCAGCAAACGTCGAGCCAATGATATCGCCGACATGTATGGTTTTCTCTTGGGAAGAGCTGGATATCATGCAGTGGCTTGTGCTTTCTATTGGAACTCTGGTAATATACTTCATACCCCGGCTGAATAGAAAAATGAATGCTATGGAATTGTAAACCTTTACAATTACAGGGAGCAAGTCGAAAGGAGAAGAGCAACTTCAAGAGTACATTAATCTACATCAATACTCAAACTATAATGCAGCATATGGTGGAAATGAATTCTTCGTCGGTAGAGCTGGTTACTTATTAGGAGCTATTTGGTTGCAAAAAGAGATCGGTCGAACAGTTCTCAACTCCGAACAGATACATGAACTTTGCACATTGGTTGTAAATGACGGTAGATTGTTTGCGCAATCGCATCGATCCTCAGCTCCTCTTATGTATGCGTACTACAATACCGAATATTTAGGTAAGGTGAAGAAATGAATTCACTAATTATCGTCAATGAATTTGGCCCTTTCAAAACGAGACATTTCAGGAGCTGCTCACGGTCTGAGTACTATTTTGTTGGCTTTGTTATCGTGCGATAACTTTTTAAATAACAATCCTGACGCTGAAAAGGATGTCAAACTTTCTGTAGATTATTTACTTTCAATTCAAACTAAAAATGGTAATTTCCCTTGCGCTACTCATGATATTGGCAAAATATTACGACCTGATTGCGACCAAGAGTTGGTACATTGGTGTCACGGTGCCCCAGGTATAATTTTTTGAAAAAGATTTATTAAAGCATTATTTGAAAGCATGACAACCATCAAAAAATTTTTACAGGAATTATTTATACTATGGCGAAAGCTTATTTACGTTGGAACGATGGCAGATATCTTCAGTCGTGTGTGAGAGCGGGTGAACTTGTTTGGGAACGAGGATTGTTGAAAAAGGGACCTGGTAAGAAATTACGCATATAATCACTTATTTTTTTAATTTTATTATTATTCAAATATAAGCATCAATTTGTTTTCCAGGTTTGTGTCATGGTGTTGCTGGAAATGGTTACGTATTTTTACTTCTTTATAGATTAACTCGTGATGAGAAGTATATCCACAGAGCGGCTGTTTTTGCCGAGTTCATGACTACCTCAGAATTCCGTAAAGATGCACACACTCCAGATTCGCCGTACAGTTTGTACGAAGGATTAGCGGGCACGTTATGCTTTTTAGCCGATTTGCATAATCCTGAATGTGCTGCGTTTCCTTTTATGGATATTTTCTAAAAGACTGGCTGTCTTGAAAATTTCATTCACGTACTGTACAATGCTTACCTTTTGGAATATTCTTCGATATATTCAATCTAATTGATACGAAATTTAACAATGCATTGGTCTTCAACAGTTTTTGTTATATTTTTGTCAAATTTGTAATGAGATGAAATTTTTATGTTTTTGGATAATGCGGAAATTTACTTGGACGAATATTTTCTAACTGTACGTGTTTATGATTGTTATTAAAATACATATTCTTGTAATATTCGATTTTTATCCAGACATGTTTAATATTATGCTAGCCTGTGTACATATCTAGTCAAGAGTTTGTTGATATGAATATGTTCCTATTTTGCTGAGTTCTTCAGTAGATGGGTTGTTGAATTGTTCTACAGTTGAACAATATTTTACATAATTTTTTATGTTTCGCGTAAATTTGTGATAAATGATAGTAATGACATCTGATTTTTTACATTGTATGTTTGTATTAATTTCTTTGTTATTTTCTTTGTAAATAAAAACTGTGAATTTACTTCAAGTTTTGTAACTCTTCATCCTTCTGTTCTTTTAAAAATCTGATCCTATATAGTTAAGTAATTAAAAAATTTCCACTTACTTTACTTTGGTTGTCTATTTTTTTCATGTTCACTTTCAAAGCATTCTCAAAAAATATTAGAAAAATAATATTCATGTAATGAATTTTTCGTGTTGAATTGCGTATTATTTTGAGAAAATTTCATCTTATCGATACATCGTTAAAGAGAATAAATTCACCGGTTGACAATGTTATATGAATTGAAATCAATTTTTTATTTATTTGCATGATTTATATGATTACACGGTAACATACCTTTGTTTCAGATGCGAGGTTACACTGCAGCTCTAGAGAACAACTTTATTACATACTTTCAAACAATTAGGTAATTAGGTACCTTTACTAAGTATATGGTTGATTATGGTTAATCTACGTACATCTAAAAAAAAATGGATGAAAAAATGAAATATTGACGCAAAGTATATAATATCAATGTCCTATTTCTGAGCTCCTGACGGTTCTGAGCAGCCATCTTACCCCGATGACTCAAAAGTGGAACAAATTATTTTAAATTTATTAGAGAATCATTCTTACATCATTTTAAACATTGCGCATAAAATGTTCTTTATATTCAGCACGATAATCACTGAGGGAACGCGAATAAAAAATGATGTTTTTTATTATAAGTAGATATGAAACTGTAAGTGATCTGCTCATTGACCAGTGACCACTCATGGATTGGTATGTAAATTATTATGACATCACGTTACAAACGTAAAAAATGATTATGGAAAAGTACTGGTAAAGTTCACTTCTTTTGAAAATAGACCATTTTTGTCTTTATCGTTGTATCGTGAACATGAAATCATACGCGTGTTTTAGACTACTTAAACCTCTATACGAATGTATTAAAGTTATAATTTACCTATTTGCTTTTTCTTTTTGAAAATTTAACGAATGTAAATACATAAATTTAATATAGAGCTGACAATGCCTGTGATTGGTACATATATAGCCATGTATTTTATCGTTGTTCACGCGAGTGGTACAATTAGTAAAAATTCAATTTATTTCATGTTTTGGTATGCTGTCTGTGGTTTGGATTATTTCATAATTAAATATAGAATTTGGGAATTCGTCTAATTTTCTCCATAATCAGAATCACGTTTCTTCCAAAAGTTATGTAGAAAAGAGATTCGATCGTTGATCCAAAAGGATACAATATAGGAAAATGGTACCAATAATAATCAAATGTTTCACTCTTCAGTTTTGCATTTATTCTTTTTTGTTATTCTTTCCAAAATACATTAACTTTTAGCTTCTGGTTGATTATTTCACATTCAGAAATAATACATAAATAATTCATAATCAAACAAGAATAAATTAAAACTCAGTTTAATTAAAAAACTGAAAAGAATATTGAAAAAGTTCACGTTATTAAAACTAGACCGCGCAATTGTGTACGCACCAATCAGATGATTGTATTTTCGATACTTTTTTTTAACTTTCGATTTACAACTTTCAAATATCGAAAGCTCATAACTGCGATTTTTAAAAAATAAACAAAAGACTTTTGTTGTTGTTCTCACTCAGCTGTTTAGTGTTTACGATTCACTATTCCTTGTTTGAATTTTCCTGAGGTTCCATTTTTGTTTTTTGAAAATGAATTGATGAAGGAGGATTAAAGCGTAGTATGCAAAAATAAAATTTCATCCGCATAATGTAAGTAATGTGTAAAATGTACTTTACTTGCTATTTTTATGAACTTTTTATAGTTCATTTTGCATGTTAGCATGCAGCTTAAATACGCGTTCATTCGTAAATATGTAAAGAGACAACACTGATTTGTAAGTTCTATTTTCCTTTTAGCTCTTGTTTTAAGTTCCATTCCCCTTCTAAAGTTATAATTCTTTGTCAGCTGTGAAAAGTTCCAGTGTCACGGACACTGACGAATTTAGATGTTACGTAGTATTTTTAACTATTATTTTTTGTTTATGTTTTTTTCTTGTCTAAATTAACAACAGAATTTCAAAAAGAAAAGTCATTGCAAGCCTGGCCTCGAGTGGTGATTCTGACGACGGTGGACTTGTTCCGCCACCTCGTAAGAAAACTAGAGTTACTGTAGAAGATACAATGCATCAGCAAGCTAATGGCTGTCAGCACAACGGGGCTGCTAGTGATGATTACGAAGCACCGTCGTCTTCTCAACAAAATGGCAATGTCGAAGATTACAATATCACAGTACCTGTTATGTCGAAGACAGATCAAGACATCGTCCGTTTAATTGGCCAACACTTGAAAACTGTTGGCCTGAAGTAAGTTCATTGATAACATATCATAATGATTTTTTTCGTTTTAGTATATATTTTCGCCTACAGATTCCAATATCAATAAAATCCCTTTTTTTTCTTCTATAGTTCGTCTTATTCTCTTTGTTATATCGAGTTATTTCTTTCATTTATCAATTTTTTAGGCTGCTAAATTGATCATGTCTCATATTGAATTTTTTTTTTTTTTAATCTAATATAAAATTGTCGCCTAATCGCATTTTTCTTCTGCTTCCTAGCCGTACAGCAGAATTACTGATGAAAGAATCAGGATGCCGTTTAGATCATCCAGCAGCAGCTAAATTCCGTCAACATGTAATGGATGGAGAATGGAGCAAAGTAAATTTTATTTCACTAGGCTTAAAAAATTCCATTCTTACAATTTGAAATGTAACTTGATGAAATTTATACTTATAGGCCGAAAACGATTTGAATGAATTGAAATTATTATTGGAAAATTCTAAACACTCTTTAGCGGTAAACTTTTATGCGACGATAGGTGTAACTTCCGAACTTTTGCTTACTGTAAACAATTTTCCAGGAAATGAAATTTCTAATTTTGGAGCAAAAATATCTAGAATTTTTAGAAGATGGTCGAGCTTTGGATGCTTTACATGTTCTTCGTAATGAATTAACTCCTTTACAACATAATATTGATAGAGTTCACGTTTTAAGCAGGTATTAACCCATTTCTATTTCATGAAAAGTATAGACGATTTTTTAATAAAATTTATCGGTCGTATTGGGTAATATAATTTTTTTTTTTTTCTAGTTACATTATGATTAGTGGTCGCGAAGAGCTGATGAGTAGAGCTCGTTGGCACGGTAAAGGTATTGCCTCCAGGTCGAAATTAATGGAGAAATTACAAAAATTTCTTCCTCCTTCGATCATGCTGCCTCCAAGAAGGTAAATATTGATGAATTATTTCAGTTTAATCGCATATCTCTTGTGTGATACGTTATTGATTTCTTTTGCAGGTTGTATACTTTACTTTCTCAAGCTGTAGAATTACAAAAAAACAAATGCCCCTTTCACAATACAACTGAAGAAGAAGGAATCGATAATTTTAATTTATTAGTCGATCATTATTGCTCCAAGTATGAATGTTTAGTTGCTACCATCTTTTGCGTGCGTATCGTCTTTTGATTGTATTTCTTTTTTTCAAATGTTTCAGAGAACAGTTTCCATGCGAAACTATTCAAACTTTAAATGATCATTGTGATGAAGTTTGGTTTTGTAAATTTTCCCCCGATGGTTTAAAATTAGCTACAGGCTCTAAAGATACTACTATTGTCATATGGGATGTGGATCCCGTTAGTATTATTATCCGATCTGAAGCTAATATCATTTGATGTGTTTTAAAATAGATGTTATTTTTTATTTATTTTTTTTCAGGAAACATTAACGTGTCGATAATGAAAAACATTGGAAAATCACTCGTACGGAGTGGCATATTTAGCATGGTCTCCTGATGGAACTCATTTACTTGCTTGCGGTCCCGAAGACTGTCCGGAATTATTTATATGGAACGTGGAATCGGATGAGCCTCGTGTTAAAGTATCGCACTCTCCAGAAGACTCCTTGACGTCGTGTTCATGGCACTGTAGTGGTAAAAAATTCGTCACCGCTGGCATTCGTGGCCAGTTTTATCAGTGTGTAAGTACCTTTTTCGAATATAAAAGTTTAATATAATGCCGAAGTTTCAAGAATTGACACTTTTTTCAATAGGATCTTGAAGGAACGGTTTTAGATTCTTGGGAAGGTGTCCGCGTTAACGGATTATGGTGTAGGTCTGACGGTAGGACAGTGTTAGCTGCTGATACGCACCATCGTATACGTTCGTATAATTTCGATGATCTTTCAGATACAAATATGTGAGTTAGTGAAATTGATTCCGGAAATTATGTTAATTTGCTGGTTTTTTCAATCACAAATATCAACAATTTATTGCTTTTTTATTCGTAGTCGATTGATTAAATTTTTGTTCAAACTATAGGTTTCAGGAAGATCACCCTATTATGGCGTTCACAGTTAATAAAACCGACCGCTTAGCATTGCTCAACGTCGCCACACAAGGCGTTCATTTATGGGATTTAGAAGATAAATGCTTAGTTCGTAAGTTCCAGGGTGTGACTCAAGGTCATTTTACTATTCACAGTTGTTTCGGTGGTGCTAACGAGGATTTCATTGCTAGTGGTAGTGAAGGTATGTGCATCGACATTTTTATAACAAATGAACTTACATCGTTTTGAATCTATAATTTACTATTTTCAGACAATAAAGTCTATATATGGCACATTAAGCATGAGAAACCGATAGCTGTTTTACAAGGCCATACTAGAACAGTGAATACTGTAGCTTGGAATCCAGTTTATCATCAAATGCTGGCTTCCGTATCGGATGACTGCACGGTTAGAATTTGGGGACCCATTGACAAATATAGGAAGTCTTCTAAAAGTTCAAATTCGTCTTCGTGTAAGTTATCTGCCTTCGATGTAAAATTATCTCTCGATTTTTTGTAACCAGTTTCTTTATACGATAGCTCAAAACGGAGAATCAAGTTCATCAACCAGTGATAAAGAATGGAGTGATATGCAAACGTGAAAATTCTATATGTAACATCATCATCGTTTTTTACGAATCCGTGTGTTCTCACTATGTTTTCTCATTTTATTATACCCGAATGATTAACGTAAAAGTTTTTATTTTGCTTAAATATTTACGGAGTAGTGCTCACTAATTGTATTTGGTACTATTATTTTCTTCGCTATGTTTATCAATTCGTTAATATATTCCCTATTTTAATCTAATCGGCGGAAATCTGTGTAAATATAGTAGTTTTCAATGTACATACATTATATTTTGTTACACTGATAACGGTAAATTTTACTTTAATATTAAACGTTGTAAATTAATTTCAATTATCGTTTTATTTAATTTTTCATTTCATTGAATTTTAGTTCAATTTTTTCCACTGTAGAATTATAGCATTACGCGTTAGATTTTATAAAAATAAAAGTATTTTAGTAAATTTCTTAGTCTTCACTAATATTTATCATCTAGTCATACTTCGAAGATGATTTCTAGTCTGATGCCTGCCCACACCATACGAGATTAACAAATTATGTAAATCTTTACGGAATAAAGGCTTCACGATAAAAACACACGACATAGAAACAACTTATTATTGACTTCAGGACTTCGCAAATTGCATAATAAATACTAAAGCGTAAAATGTACGTATTGAAAAAAAAATTAAAGCGAAACGAATTTCGACTAACTATTTAAAAATAATATTTTAAAAAACCCACATCTAAAAACAAACTGTCAAGTATGGACAAGGCAGTTAAAATACAAAATAAAATTAGTTGTACATTGACAACAATGAAAAACAAGAAACGTGAAAAACAACGTAAAAAAATTTACATCTAAATGATAAAAAAACAGCATCATGGCTTGTTTTCTTCAACAGAGGGAAACGTACAGCTCGTTTATCAAAAGGAAAAAAAAAAGGAAAACTCTAGCACAACGTCAAACTAAATCTTAAAATTCGAAATTAATTAATGATGGGAAAAGAACTAGGGAAATGTGGTCGGCCAACACGTTGTTCTGCTTTGACCTGAGCAAGCGATGTGTTGCGCACACAGAATAAGTGATATAGTTCTTCTAAGGATGTAAAACGTTTGATCGCTTCATTGAAATATTCCACAGCTTTGCTGAAATTACCCCTGAGAAAACAATCCCCAAGTCAATATTTAAACATTAATTATACATATGTACCAGGGATAATTGAGTTATTTTATAGAAACGTACATTTGCATCTCAATCGTGGCGATGGTTTCGTACGCAAATTCACAGTCACTATCCAATTCCAAAGCTTCATGAATCAATTTCTTAGCTGGTTCGATTTCTGCTTTCCATTGTAAAATTAATAATGCTGCGGGAAATATAAAGATATTAAGTTTGCCTTAAGGAATAAAATGTCTACATCAAATTATATTTACCTTTGTGAACCAACAAAGCAGCGTGTTTCGGTTCTCTTTGAATAGCCTCGTTGAAAAGTTTTTCACCTTCGGCGTATTCTTGACGTTCAGTTAAAACCTAAGTATAGAAAATAATCATCAATAAACCAATTTCATCTTAACTTCAATGTACATGTAAAATTAATTTTACCTGCGCATATAATGTAAGACATTCGATATTTCCGGGAAATCGTTTTAAAATATTTTGGAATTCTTTCAAGTAATGTAACATGTTTTCTGTATCACGATTAACTGCAGCATATTTATATTCCGCGTAACAGTGTTGAACTACAGTAACAGGGAAATCTGGATCTAAAGCTGCAGCTTTTCTAAAATTATTTACAGATTCGGGGGTATTTTCCAAGATTAAATGAATCTAAAAGTGAATCACAATCGTACAACATCCAGATGGTTTATATCACGAGTAAACAAATTAATAATGATAATGTAATTTACTTGTCCGAGATGATGATAAATATCAGGGTTATTTTCATCTACTTCGATTGCTTTTTTGAAATCTTCTTCGCGTTTTTCATTATCACCTTGATGTTGATGAGCAGTTCCTCGTTTGATTAAAGCATTTACTTTGACCTGAAAAATGCCTCATGATTTTCATATAAAATTACTTTCATAAGATATGAGATTTTATATCGAAAATACACTGACTCTTTTATCGACATCATCTCGTTTGATTATTTCCTCTAAATCAACAAACGCTTTGCTGTTCTGTTTCGATAAAATGTAATAAGTGGCGCGTAATAGGAGGGTTTCGACTTTGATCAATTCTTGGCCTGCTTCTTCACATTTCTTAATTAATTCCTCGCATTTCGATTCAATATTTTCACATGATAATAAAGCTTGTTCGATCAATTTAAATTCACTATGGAAAAGTTTAAATTTCAAATCGAATATATGATCAGTAAAATTCAACACAAACCAAAAATTCAACTAACTCAACTAATTTGGCCGCAATTTCATCACTAGGGTCGATTTTATCAAGAGCGGAGCCATGCTGGTATGTCGAAACATACGTTTTAATGAAAAATCTAGACGGTAATCTGGTAACATTTTTCGATGTATGCTCTTCAACATCTCGACTCGCTTGATAAAAAAAAAAAAATAGCGAGAATTCTCGTCGTCATACAAACAATACAATATGAACTTGGAATCGAATTGGGTTTAAAGCATACCTGTGGCTTTGGCTACACGATCCAATTCGGTAATACTTTCGTGACTTTGAAATCCATCGACCAAACAGGCAGTAGCAAGATCTTCCAAAGCTAAGTCTAAATTATTTAATTTCTCAGCAGCCTTCGCACGTCTCAGCATCGCCTTCACATATCGTTTATTCAAGCTCAAGGCAGTCGTACAGTCTTCAATTACTTTAGGCAAATCATCCTGAAACATTTATTTCAAAATTAATTCAAGTTGAATATTGCTAGCCTACTTTGAGATGATGAAATCTTACCAAACGTTCATAAGCTGCAGCTCTGTTTTGGAAAAACGTCGATTTTATCTGAGTTTCTTGCTCAGAACATTTGGCGATTGCTTCGGTATAGCAACGTATTGCTTCGTTGTAGTCTCCAGATTTGAAAAACACATTACCTTCATTTTTAATTTTTTCAGCTTCTTGAGTCGGAGTCTGAACAAAAGTGTGATTTTAATGCGATAATACACGTGAGTCAACGCCATAATTACTAATACCTACAAGAACTTTGACAGGCTTAGGAGGTTCGGATTCTTTCTGAACGATACCGTCTTTTTGGTCCTTTTCACCAACGATTTTACTCGAAACGATTATCTCTTTATCGCCTACGCTACATTTGTAATACAAATATCCTAGGCCAAATGCTACTGGTATCGATACGATTAATGCTACCTGCCATTTCGGTAGCGATTCTTTCGGCAATAATTTTGAGAAACTACCCATTAAAGTTTATTTTACCTGAAATAGAAATTTTTGACCAAATACGACGATTTAGAAGTACTGTGAATGGAACAGATTGCCACGCCGGTTCTAAAACTTTACAATTTCATATTCGTATTGATAAAAATATTTCACTTCACCATGTTGTTATCAAATTTTTTTGCTTCACGAGCACTGAAACATGAACCGAATAACTTACCGTAAATACATATGAGGCGAAGTTTAGAGGGGGGATTTCAAAGGAAGATTTTCGAGATTTTAATTTTGATCCATATGTTATTTGTTAACTTTTTCCTGGTCCTTTCCATCTGAATCAATGACTTTATTAAAATTGTATACTCCGTAAGTTCATCAACTTTGAATTACTTGACCAAATGACATTAATATGATTATTATATCAAGTATGATTTCACAGAAAACCACCGTGACTAGTCGACATATCAATACGGGCCTTACGCGCGCATACACTTGACAAGTTAACGCACAAATATTTTAAAATCAACATAATACGAATTGCGGATGAAGACGAAAGTTTCCGCAGTTTTTCGTCACCAGGCTTATTGTTGCTCAAATGTTGACACATATAACTGAATGAATTGAACAGAACTGAAAACTTTTTCGTATTGGTAGGTTTAATCCAAATTTAATCTTTTACTGCAGTAAAACAGTAGAAGCACTGAATTTTCAAAACCGCGAATATCACTATAAGAGTGGCAACTCAAAGAATGACACAGGCCAATTAACATTTTCAAACCTTTATTTAGCAAACACTAATTTTAAACAAGAAAAATATCACATAACACGAAAACAGCACCACAACACTGCTTTTCGTAATTTTCAATATTTTCGAAAAATAATTCCACGCTGCAAAAATCCCTGAAACATACAAATTCAATAATTTTAAAGGTAGCGGATAAAATGTATACTCATACTTACTTACTATCAAATTGACGAAGTCCTATCGGTTATCACAATAAATTTAAACGTATATTTACACAATACAAAAGATTTACTATTCGAAAAGAAAAAGATTATTTTTAGAGCTCAAATGGGAATATATTCAGGTAAATCGCCAAGTGACTGCCTCTCTGGAATGATACTAATGCTTTTATTATCTCGATCGTCTATTTTATTTTTTTCAAAATAACGCCAATTGTTTCCATCTTCCTCGTCCGATTCATCGTCTTTGCCTTGGAAATAATCTAAATTTCGATGAGGTAAGCGGCAATTATCTTTTTTGGAGCAGCACGAATTCTCTTTGAATTCCGGACATGCGTATATGTGCCATTTAGTACACTGAAATTTAGGTAAAATACACATTACATAAAATGAATAATAAGCTATTATCAATAATGTTGTTGAAAATTTAGCCTACAGTAGTTAATTTTTGACAATGAAGTATTTTAAAAATAAAAAAGTTGATATTGTATTTCTGCAGAAAAATTCTGAAATTCAGTTTAATCGCATCTTGTGTATTTTGCTGCGAAGGAATAAGATGAAAATGGAACAAAATGTGTTTTTAGGAGTTATTGAAGTATCAAGTATTATTTGTACGTGCATCGGCCAATCAATGAAAAACTTACAATAGGTTATTGATATTGAATACAATTTAGAAGATATCATGCATAAATTGAAGACTAAACGATGTAGATGAATATTCGTTCTGGGCAGCTAAAGTAAATATACTTTTCAAAATAATTAACATGAAATCAAATTGCATTAGAAATTGATTAAATTGAAAAATAATCCAAACATTACCATTTCTCCATTTTCACAGTAGCCTTGTAAAAACTGTGGGCAAATGGGAGCCTCCAATGCGGGCTTATTGTGCAAATATGGGCAGTTTTCGTAACTACAGCCATTTTTGAGAAAACGTCGACATATGGAAATTTTTTTGGAAGTGAGATCGTGAGATAATAAGCAATCTTTTACATCACAGTTTCCTCTAATAAAGCTAAGTATGCACAAAATGTAGATGAATACATAAATAGTAATAAGCTAAAGGACTGAAGTTGACACATTCTCGTGTTACCATTTTACTCACTTTTGACACAGCGCTACGTATTTACGGTTATGAATACGAAAACATTCTCCTTTTAAAAGTTTGGCGCAAGTACCTTTTCTGCGATAAATCGGGCAAATGGAATGTCTTTTTTTTCTAATAATTTTCTTGTTATTTTTATGTTTATTAGAAAACCTGGAATCAATAAAATTTACATAACATGACATGAATTTTAACAACGATTTTATTCAGTTTCTTAGCTGAGTTGAGGTTACAGATGGATTCAACTGACCTGTTTCTATATATCGCAGTGCAGCGTTCATTTACATATCTCAATTTAGTTCTAGTCATGTGATTGGTGAATCGTTGAATTCGTCTAGATGGAGAATTCCACATTCGTGTGAGAATACTTTTTGTAGGTGATAGAATTGGATTACTTTTTTTATTCGGATCATCCTTATTATTTTTGGTGAATAGAGATTTCCTGATAAGTTTATTATTTCCCAATGTGACGAACATTTTATTATTGAAACGACGCTTAGGCGAAGATTCTTCACTTTTATTTCTTCTCCAGATTTTATTCTTGAATTTAGCTCTTTTAATTAATTTATTGCGGGTCAGTAATACATATCCACTGCCACGATGAATTTTTCTTCGATGTCTTATTACATGGTAGAGCACCGAATTGGCAAAGAACTTTTCGTTTTTGGACTTTGTAATCTTGGAAAGTAACGACGATCTAATTAGTTTATTCGGATTTATTGATATTAATTTTTCTGTCTCCGGTTGCTTAACAATCTCTTTATTTTGTACCAAAGCGCGATTTAATTTATGCTTAGAAATGGATATCAAAGGTAACTGCGTGTGATCAATTTTACGACGAAGTTTATGTTTCGTTATACATACAAACGGAGAAATATCTTGTAAGGTGGTTGTATTTTTCCTTATGAGCTTACGTTTAGTGAGCACGACAACTGAAGAAGGATTAGAAGTACGAGATGAATTCAGACGTTTTCGTTTCTGCACAGTCTTCGTAATGTTTTCGGGTGCATTATTAATTCGTACCAGGGAATGTCGTTTCACTATGAAATTTTTGCTCAAGTTTTTAATCAATTTTTCTGATTTTTGTAACGACACAGAAATCGCCACTGGTTTATTTTTGCGGATTAATTTATTACGTGTACAAAGTATAGGTCCGTTTGATAATTTTCGTTTCTGATTGTGCAGTTTTAACGCAACGTTCTCTTTTGTTGGTGCATTTGTTTTTTTAACTAACTTATGTTTTGAGA
The DNA here is from genome assembly GCA_900060175.1 of Ferrisia virgata. Lineage (NCBI taxonomy): Eukaryota > Metazoa > Arthropoda > Insecta > Hemiptera > Pseudococcidae > Ferrisia > Ferrisia virgata. The sequence continues at coordinate 44,299 of FIZR01008425.1, forward strand.
TTGAAATCAACGAATGATTACTATTACAATTAGTTGTTTTCTTTTTATAAAAATCGAGTACTCGTTTTTTGGTATCGTGTATATTCAGCGTATTCTGCGGTAAATATCTATCATTGATGAAACAACAGGACTGCACATCAAGCGACGAATTCGCTATACATTTTGTATCACAGGAGTTATGGAAAAACCATCCTTTCGAAAATACCGAATGAAATGGCACGGGTTCGTTAATTGAAACACTATCACAGATCGAAGCGAGTTTTTGATTTTCCCATCTATATTTGGAATTTTGATTCCGTTGCGACGCGGAAACTTCTTGACTCGTCGTGGTTGCATTCTTAATAGAATCCTGGTACATGATCGCACTCAATTCATAGAACTTTTCTTTGATGAAGCTGTTAATAGGATTATTTGCTTTTCTGTATTCCACCTGGTTGTAATCCATAATTTGCGAAGAGCTACGGTTATTTGCCGTTATGGAAGAATAGCCGTGTTTAGGCGTAACATAATTAAATACTGGATTGACATGAACCTTATGGTTACACTGATTGAAACTATTGGAATACATTGGTTTTCAATTTGTGTGATATGAAGAAATGAAAAACTGAAATTTACTTTACGTTAATAGTTAAACAGTGATACTATAATATATTACCCTCAGAAGTGTAGGGTCCAAAATAAGGTACAAAAACATGGATGAAATTTACACTTGATTATAAAACTGGTCCTTGAGATTGTGATGCAACAAACAAGATGACTTCACATCATAATTGAATAACAAATTTGGAGTATAGGTTCAGTTTGTAGTATTCAGCATAGTACAACAAAAACTTCGCGAAATATGAAAAAAACATTGTCAATTTTGAAAAATTTTTCCATGATCCTGATAATAAAACGATTCGTTCCTTTGTTTACAACAGCAAAAGAATTAAATGCCATACATGTGCCACAGTGCCACACCACCACAGTCACACAAAGCATCATTTAAATTTCTTTCTTCAGTGTCAATGAGCCGAATTCACGCAGATTATACAGAATGACATTGAATTGTTTTTTTAGTAAATTTGTTATTTTCCTGTGGTTATTTCGCTAATTGAATATTAATACTTTTATCAAATATTCAAGTTATAAATTTTAACTGAAAGCCTTTGTGAGCGGTAGTTGCTTGTCACCTACCTCTTTTACCTACACCTGACCTAGCTCCAAGGTTTACAGCCGCCACCTAAACGTTACTAGGCCTGAGTAATTATCCTGGTACTCGTTCCGTAGCTGGCTTGTGCATCAGTGCGACTACGGGCGAGGATCGGATACAAAAGATCACATAACACGTTAGTACAGCTTTTTAAAAGGATATATACTACTCGCGCTCAAGTGACTTGGTGCAACGGTGTAATATTACATAAGTGTGTCTCGACATTAATCGATTAATGAACATTTTTTTATTGTGTGAAAATTTGTTATATGTTAATGTGTGACTTGTTTAATTTAAAAAATATTTTCTTATATATATATGTAAATTGTTGTTTGGCTATAAACAGTCATAAAAATGGCGCCGAACACGAGAAACAAAGGCTCGGATGAACAGGAGAGCAGCGAAATCGAAGGACAGTCGACAAATAAAACGTTGACAGAAGAACAAATTAAAGAATTGGTAACCACACAATTCTCTACTTTTGTTTCTTTAATTACTAGTGGTCAACTGGTACTGCCTGGCCAAAGTTCTACAATCACGGAAGAAGAAAAACTGGCGAACTTAGACAAAGCACATCGACCACCCCCATTCGTAGTACCAAATTTCCAAGAACACGAAAAACTAGTCGGGTATAAAAACTTTAAAACTTGGCGACAAAAGCTCGAGCTGAGTCTAGAAGCACTAATGCTCCTACCATTTATTGCCAGCGAAGGAGGTACACAGGACCTTAACGTGTCACCTAAATACAGAGACGTGTTAAATGCCCAAACCCTCCAAGTGCTTCAGGCATCTGTATCAAAGTCAAATTTATACTTAATACAGAACTGTCGATCGGCTTTCGAAGCGTTCAATATTTTGGGTAAAACATACTCAACAACAAGAATGCGTGACTATGTTCAACTAAATAACAGATTCTCCTACATAAAATTTAAACCTACACATTCTGACGGTGTAAGGTTTGTAAAAGAATACGAAAATTGTATTGAGGAATTCACAGCCATGGGATGCAATTTCCCTGAGGAATTCGTAGTATCGATGTTCCTATACAAGATATGCGGCATAACTGACCCGAAGACGATCTATTTTTCATTTTTCAACTCATTCGCTACATCAGATTTTCCTGATTTCGAGACTGTTAAACAAAGTTTCCTAGCATTGGATCACGAAGCAGCAGCGAAGCAAGCTACTCTGTTATTATCTAAAGAGGATAAACGAGGTAAAAAGAGTAATAATGTAGATTTAAAGTGTGAGGAAAATTTTTCCAAAAGTGTTACTTTACCTATTTTATGTGTAAAAAATGATAAATTTGTGCATGTTAAAAATGTTACTAAAAATGATAACTTGCCTCACCATAAGGAAAGACCCCTTGATAATAATTCACATAGTATAACTGTAAATTTACTGTCAACAGGTGAAAAACGTAAACATGAGAACAGTAAAGATGCTTCTCGAGAACCTAAGCGTACTAAAGGTGAAGTCGAACAGGCCAAAGCTACTAAGCCGTCATTCAAGCGATACACCGACGAGCAGGTTAAAAAGCTCAAAACAATGACCAGCGAAGAGAAACGTGAAGCGCGGTGTAAAAAATGTGGAGAGTTTTTCCATACAAGCGACGCATGCGATAGGCCTGGCCCATTGTGCTATAATTGCCATGAGCATGGCCATAAGGCATCGCAGTGCACTAAAGAGAAGAAACAATATGGTAATATTATATTTTTGACAGATTCGTGTGCTAGTCACCATATTGTTTCAAATTTGAGTTTTCTGTCTAATTTTAAACTTTTTACTAATCCTAAGCCAGTGACCACTGCTCTATCACATGAAGATGCCTCACTTGGTGAAGGAAATTTAAAATTATTTTTAACTTTTGAAAATAAACAACTTTTGGTTATTTTAAAAAATGTACAATATGCACCTAATATTACTGATAATATTTTCAGTGTCCAAAAATTTAACAAAGAATTAAAAACCTACTTTGTACTGAATACTAATAGCGGCTATATTTTTTCTAGGCAAGAAAACAGAAAAATAAGCATGTTACGTGTCAGAAGAGATATTTTTCAACTAAACGCTTCAATTTTAATTGATTGTAATTCAAATAAAAATAAGTCTGAAAAAAATGAAGAAATTATTTCTTTAAAAACAAAAACTAAAAAAGTAAATCGTAATATTTTAAGAGCTTGTAGACGAAAATTAGCCCCTGAAAAAATTGAAAATTTAAAACAAAAAGGTATTCTATGGCATAAAAGGATGGGACATATTTCTAGCGATTATGTGAATAAACTCCAATCTGTAACTGAAGGAGTTGATGAGTTAATTTCGTGTAGCACAATAAGTGACTGTCAAATCTGTGCAAAAGCGAAAGCTAAGAAAAAAGTGTTTTCCAAAGACCGAGAACGAGCTACACGGGTTGGAGAAATTCTTCATGCTGATATCATTGGTGAAATCTCGCCTCCTACGTTTGTTCAAAAGAACAAGTATGTTCTCTCGGTAATAGATGATTATTCACGTTTCATTCAACTTTTTGTTATGAAAAATAAAACTGAAACGCCTGATTTCATTTTTGAAGCGTATCGAAACCTTCGAGCCCTGTATCCTAATCCAGGACAATTTAATTTGCTCCGTTGTGACAATGGTAAGGAATTCGATTGTTATGCGACTAGAGAAGCTCTAGAAAAATTTGACGCCAGACTAGATTTTTCTGAACCATATGCACATGAACATAATGGCCTTGTAGAACGTTCGCATCGTACAATTTGTGAACGGGCCAGAGCATTGTTATTTGAGGCACGCATGCCCGCAAATATGTGGGGCTTAGCTGTAGATACAGCTTGCTGGCTCTACAATAGAAGTCCTCATTCGGCACTCAACTTTGTTACGCCGTTTGAAAAGTTATACAACAAGAGACCAGATTTGAAACAGATCAAGATTTTTGGTTCTCGCGTAGAAGTTTTAGATGAAACTTTGGCGAAGGGCAAGAAGTTTGATTTTCGTTCCAATTCAATGTATCTCGTTGGTTACACAAAAACTGGCTACAGAGTATTTGATCCGCGTACCTACAAAGTGGAGAGCGTTTGCAATGTTGTCATCCAAGAAAATCATCTGTTCAAAGATGATTACCCAGTAAATGATGAAAGCTTGCAAAATGTGTTGGAACTGTTTGAAAGTTCATTAACTAGCGAAAATGGTATTTACAATGGAGGGGGTATTATCACTCTTGCTCCGGCGTTACCTAGCGTATCTCAATACTCAAGTGAAAAGGATCGTGACAATGGAGGGGGCATTGTCTCTCCCACTCCAACATTACCTGGTGTACCTCAGTCCATGTCAAATCAACTCGAATCTGATTTTGATATCCCTGACGAAGATGTTGATGTCGATGAAATTTTAGTTGATTACGACTGGGATGATAGTGAAAATAATGACAAAGTAAAAGTCAACTCCCTAAAAATATTATACGACAACTTTGGAGAGTATGACAAGCGTACGTTTACAGCCAATCTGAATCAACAGCTCACGTATAAGCAAGCAGTTGAGAGTCCAGATGCTGATAAGTGGAACATGGCTATTGAAAAAGAGTTAAACGCAATGGAACGATACAAAGTTTGGGATGTTGTTACACGCCCAAAAAGTGAACAAGTGATTCCCCTGAAATGGGTTTTCACAATTAAGAAAAATGGAGAATATAAAGCTAGGTTAGTTGCAGTTGGTTGTAGGGATAAGGAGAAGTATACTAAACAAGATACAGCGTCTCCTACTCCTTCTTCTGCGTCTATTAGGTGGTATTTTTCTATTGTATCACTTTTTGGTTGGAACGTAATTCAAATCGATCTTGTGAATGCGTTTTTAAATGGTAAAATTGATAGAGTAAAATATGTTAGTATTCCATTAGGTCTAAAACAAGATAAAAGAAAATTTGCCTGTCGGCTGAAAAAAGCCCTGTATGGTCTAGCCACAGCACCGAAGTGTTTCAATCGAACCCTACACGAGTTTTTATTGTTATGTGGGTTCAAGTGTAATCCAAGAGAACCATGTGTTTACATGAAAATTTTTGGTAACACAATTATTTTACTTATAGCGTACATTGACGATTTCCTCATCACAGGAAATAATACACAACTATTACAAGAGTTCATCACCACTCTTTCCCAGCGTTTTGAAACAAAGATTTTGGGATTCCCAAAAGTGTTTGTCGGCATCGAAGTAGAAAAATGCGCAGATCATATTTTCCTACATCAAACTTCGTACACTGACTCAATTGTGAAACAATTTTATACATCAAGTTCACGTGAAGCAAGGTGGTCGTGCATCCCAATGCCACCCATCTCTTCTCACAGCGAGATTAGAGTACTTGAAATGAACGACAAAAAGTTTCCTTATCGTCAAGCGATTGGCGCGTTAATGTACTTGACAAATTACACGCGTCTGGATATAGGATTCTCAGTGAATTATTTAGCACGTTTCCAAACGAATCCAACATCATTACATTGGACTCTAGTACAAAGAATTCTCCATTACCTAAAAGAAACATCAGGTATGGGAATTACGTGCCCTAAGCAAATAAGTGGTGATCATTTGACTTTGAACGCAATGGGATTGCTTGATGCGTACGTGGACGCCGATCACGCTGGTGATACTCACACTAGAAAGTCAACTACAGGGTATGTAGTACGTATGTGTGGTACACCTATAGCATGGTGTTCTAGGTTGCAAAGGTGTATAGCTGAGCATACGTGCGAAGCTGAGTTTGTAGCCTTGAACGAGGCAGCACACGATATCCTTTTTCTAGGATATTTAACAAAAGAGACTCTAAGTGTAAATATGTTACCGGCAACTGTCTATGAAGACAATTTTGCCGCATTACAGCAAGCGTATAACAGTGTTGGCAGAGGAAAACTGAAATATCTTGAACTTCGCCAACTAAAAATTAGAGAATATGTGAACGATAATTTAATACAAGTTAAGCAAGTCAGTACCACAAACCAGTTGGCTGACATCTTAACTAAACCGCTCCTGCAAGAACCTTTCTCGTCTTGTAGAGACAAACTGCTGAGGTACAATGGTAAATTAAACCAAGAAACATAAGTGTAAATATTTTATTGAAAATCTAAGCATAATGTGTACAATAGTGATGTAGTACTACTTAGCGTATCTCTTGTATAGTGTATTTTCTTTGAGTCTTTGTAAATAAAATTTGAACTTAACTACTTTAACCAACCTATGTCTTAGCTAGAAGAGACTCTGTCTCTGTGCTGCTACTGAATTTATACTTTACTGTACTTTACAGATGCGTAGAAGAGACTTTGTCTCTGAGTCGCTCTAAGCTTCACTTCAAATTTTTTTTAGCGAGAAGAGACTGTGTCTCTGTGATGCTAATCAGTGTATGCGTAATAGTGTTTTCGCCCAGTCAGGTGGGAGGGGGTGTGAGCGGTAGTTGCTTGTCACCTACCTCTTTTACCTACACCTGACCTAGCTCCAAGGTTTACAGCCGCCACCTAAACGTTACTAGGCCTGAGTAATTATCCTGGTACTCGTTCCGTAGCTGGCTTGTGCATCAGTGCGACTACGGGCGAGGATCGGATACAAAAGATCACATAACACGTTAGTACAGCTTTTTAAAAGGATATATACTACTCGCGCTCAAGTGACTTGGTGCAACGGTGTAATATTACATAAGTGTGTCTCGACAGCCTTAGGCTAATTTATTATTCATTCAATATTTTCCTTTTCGTAATTTTTTATTTACCAATGATATTTTTAAATTCTTTTTTGCAAATCTATGAGGCATTTTGAGTATATCTGTGAGTGCTGAAGAGTTTCGCATTTTTATCTATGAAAAATGAAATGAACTATAAAAATTAATGTGAACAAACGCAGTCTGTCGGATTCTCGAGAATGCACAATACTAGAGTCAACCTATTGAGGTAGTTCGCGTCGGACCACGGACTACCTTTGATAACGCGTTTGAAACTGGTATTTACGACGGTTGTTCGGAGCTGCATGCACACTCTAGACGATCGACATTCGCGGCATATAACATTATTTTTCAATTTTTATTTTTCACCAGTAAAAATGCAAGACGTTACAATTACTACAAATTATTTCTCTTACTTGTGGGATTAATTAATTGATTGATTATTTTATAATACTATAATATGTGTATTTTTCATCAGTGTGATTGATGAAAATATTATATTTATTCATTATTCGC
>FIZR01008429.1:0-52921 GCA_900060175.1 Ferrisia virgata
CTTCCAATCCCTAAAAGAGATTGGTTTGGATCAGCTTTGCGATCGCAAAAAGATCCAATAAAGAGCTCAAAAAAGACTTGTAATAAATTTCGAATGATTTTATTGTATCCTTTTTGGTTCTAATACTTTATAACTTGAAAAATAAGAGCCGTAGGAACCTGAAGGAGAGAACCATTTTGAAAAGGCGAACTCAGGACTATACTTTTGATGCATAATATTGGCATGTTACTTCAAACTTTTTTGAAATATTTCAAAAAAAAATTCTGCAAGATTTTTTTACACTTTTTTTTTTATTCAACTCTCATTTATTCTTCTTCTAATCATCCAATCATAATTTTCTTGGTATCAAATTATTTGCCAGACTTTTTTCTACAAATTAGGATCAACAAGGAAAAATTTACTCTCTTCGTTCAAAAGTTACAATCAAACGTCTAGAGAACCTTGTTGCAAAATTCATTACTTAAAATGAAAAATTAAATTTTCCACACAGCAGCAATGAATCTCCAGATAAGTAGGCAGCCATCATAACGCACATGTACAAGGTCTGGTGTACCTACCACTCCCTCCTTAATATTATTGGCCACTCCCTGAACACCCTGCATACGATCTATCTATGTAACTTACTAACGTATGTATTGTGTGTAGTGAATAGATAGACGATAGGTACTTTATCAAATTATTATCATGCATTGATGTAGTATAAATAAAAGTATTACCATAAAATTACTTTTAATTTTGACGATAATTATCGGGTGTATTATTTTTACAGCTTTTTAGCCGAGAATAAAATTTCAAGCTTGTGGAGCTTTTTATTCATATTATCAAAAATACCCGAGCTGGGTGACACTATTTTCATCGTTCTGAGAAAACAGCCGCTGATATTTCTACATTGGTATCATCATATACTAACCTTAATCTACGTAAGCTATTCATTCAGAGATTTTGCATCTTCGACGCGAACATTCGTTGTAATGAATACTTTCGTGCACTCCATTATGTATTCTTATTACGCGTTTAAAGCGATGAAAATTCATATCCCTAGAACGATTTCTGTGGGCATAACTGTTTTACAAATATTTCAAATGGTTGTTGGATGTTATATTAATTATAAACTTTTATCGTATATTGCGCAGGGTAAACGTTGCGGTACTACTTTGACCAATGCATTTATATCTTCTGTTATGTATTTAAGTTATTTTTATTTATTTGCTAGATTCTTCTATCTATCTTATTGCTTGAGAAAACCAAGAAAGAAAATGTGTAAACGCGAGTGAACGTAAAATTTCAAATGTACCTACGAAATAGAAATAACGTATCTATTATTTAATTCCATATTAGATGAAACCGTAATGGTTTAAACCATTTTCGAGGCCGGTATACGTATCATCGAATTACAATACTTTTGTTTTTCATACATTTCTTGGAAGAATTTTGAACAGTCTACATTACCTTTTTTCGCTTAGCTCTAGCACTTATATTTTATCTGGTTGTCGACCTACGAATATTTTTAGCATTTAAAGCGTGTTTATTGCAGCTTTAAAATTTCATTTTGTAGATTATGGTACGCTGCGAATGTAATAGTAGTTTAAAGAATAACGATGCTAATAAACGTACTTAATTTTTTGTATTTCTATCCATTATTATGTCTAATTTGTACTTGAAAGTGACGTATGGCTTATCTATCTACACCTATCGACTATTTACGATTATATTTATACCATTTTTGCTCATTTAGTAAAAAATTCAACTACGAGCACCAAGCTTATGAAAGTTTCTATCCCCTGCGTAGAAATTACAGTTGGTCGAATTGTAGGTAGAAGATGGCACTATTTAGACTGATTTTTAGCCCGATTTCCCAAGTCATATTATCAATGAAAACCAGTCTACCGACCAACGGCTTGTGAGGGGGAGAATATCAACAAAATCCGTTTTGGGGCCCCAAAACACCATTAAGACGATTTTTAGCCATGTCAGATATTTATTTATATTTTTTTTTTTCGAATATTACAATCATTTACTCAGCTCGATACCGACTAAAATCGCTCTAATTCGGTCAATTGGCTCAGTATAGCGGCAGATTAAATATATATATGAGTAAAGATGAATTTGGGTAAAAATTCAGTTTTACCCCATTTGGGAGGAGAGGGTGCTGAAGGGCTAAAAACATAAAAATTGCTCCTTTTGTAAGCCAATTAATAGAAAATCAAAAGTTGCATTACATATCCAAAAATCAACCTCCTAAGTCAATTGGGAGGGGAGATATGGGGTTTTCCCTCTTTTTGACCCTGAAAAGAGTGTGTTCCTTCCCTACTAACCCACCAAATTGAGCTAGGAAGTTGAAATTTGGTATGTACATTCAGTTGGGACCTTAGATGTGCCTTGGAGGGAGGGGGTCTCGATTTTTCAGTCCCATCACATCCCCTCACAGCCCTGAATATGTGGTGTTTTGGTAGGTTTTTCTTATTTTTTGAGTTTGTTCCTCGCATACGTCCGCTCCGACTTGGTCTGGAAACTTGAAATTAGGTATGTGCGATGTTTTTTTTTTTTTATTATGTAATATTGTCAATGAAAACCAGACTAATACCTACTATCGACCTGTAGTGGATGAGGCTGGGAGGAGAATATCAATAGAATCCGTTTTTGCGGTCCTAGAAAACCATTAAGACCATTTTTGGTGATGTGTGATATTAAAATCGAAAGATCAGGCATGTTACAGGGTCACTTTTTTGGATACTTAGTTACTATTTCACACGTCAGTTACTCTTTGTTACTATTTGCTTTAAAAAGGTTACTAAAAGTTACTTTTTTCCTAATTTTCTTGAAAAAAAAATATAATAATTAGAATATTGAAAACAAACAGAATTTACATTCTTTCCAATCTATGAAAGAAGAACAATAACGAGCTAATTTTCGTGAAATATAATTATTTGAATTGGAACCTTATCAGTGGTAAGGATGGGGATAAGGGCTAATAGGTCTGAAAAGTCAAGACTCCTAAAAGACACATCTAGGAGCCCTGCTAAATCTACATAAAAAGTTTCAACTTCCCAGTTTAATTTGGAGGGGAGTTATGTGAGGAATAAACTTGAAAAATAAGAAAAACCGACCAATAAACTACACGGATTTTGGGGAGTACCAATCTGAGCAAATAGTTTTTTAGTTGAGGAGGAGGAGGAGGAGGAGAGGGGGTATAAAAAAATAAAATAAATATGTGACGAGGCCAAAAAGGATAGATCATATCCATGCATCATATTTTAACCATGTAGCTTTATTTGAAAAACAGATATGAGAAGCACAAATTCGAAAAATAAGCACTATTGTGAAAATTAATACACATACTTTTTTGGACCTATGAAGAGCTAGGTGCAATAAGGATGAAAAGTCGACCCCCCCTTCTTTTAAAAAAACATATCTAGGGCTCTTACTGAATCTACACACCATATTTAAATCTTCTAGCTCAATTCGGAGAGATAATTTGGGAAGAACAAAGTGGAAAAATAAAAAAAACTGTCCAAAGAGTTACTTCTTCCAAGCTATGAGAGGATGCAACAGTATTGAACAGTTGAAATCCTAAAAAATACACCTAAAGCTCCTATATAGATATTTGACATGGCCAAAAATGGTCGTAATGGCCTTCTAGGACCCCAAAACGAAGTTTGTTGATATCCTCCACACCTCCCTCCACCATCATCCACCGTTGGTCCATGGATGGTAAATGGCATGGTTTTAATTTGAAATATGGCATAGAAAATTAGACCAAAAAACTTCATAACATTCATAAAATATAATACACCACACAGTACAGAGATAAGAAAAATCCGGTTTCAAAAGTAAACAAACGTTCTCATTGGTTGCTACACTAGCGCTCCAAGTTTAGTTCCTGGTGAGAATCATTAGATTTACCAACTACCTTTGCAATTTATTCGTTACTATAGCAACACAACAATAGCCAAGTTTACACAATAAACCTGTTCTGGGATAAACTGTGTATATTTCAACCCTCGCGCATCAGTGTTCTAACTACTGTGTTGATGAAAGGTATATTTATGCTGCTCTGTAGCCCTTTTTCTTCAGATTATGATTTTGTATTTGTTTTTATGTTTTGCTGTTTCAAGCTGAGAAGCTGAGTAATAAGCGTTTGAAGTAAGTGCTCTTCCTACACATATTTGTTACATCACGCCGACTTATGAAAAGAAAAAAGAGCAGGTTTGGGCAAGAAAGCTTCGGCGCATATTTCTTCCTTAGAGTATTTATTTTGATCCACAAGTTTCACATTTTGCTCTAAGGCGCCTCTGTTTGAAAAAACATTACAAATGTCCAAAAATCTTGATTGAACTCACAAAAATTGAAATTTGCAATTTTAGCTCAGAAAGTGTAATTTTTCAACTTCAGCGACAAAATATTTACAAAAAAAGTTGAATTTTTTATTTCACGAGTGGCAGAAGAGGTTATGGAGATCAAAAATCGAGATTTATTCTTTAATTTGCGAAAAGAGTCAGCAGATATCATGACAGATACAGCGGCTGCAAAAGAAATATTATATTCATATATTGTATTTAGATTAAGTTTATAAAATATAAGCGACAAAGTCCACAAAAACGTGCATGAAAAAATAAAAAAAAAAAATGGACAACAGCTAACAGAACAGAAGACCGATAACTTGTCAAAGAAGAACCTTGGTTTTACAAACTCTTTGAAGTGCAAGGAATTATTGGTTAGAAGAAGTACTTGTACCGTTTAAAAAATCATTCATTGAAAAACATTTGAAAGAATTTCTAAAAATTTTGCAATAAATATTTCCGAAATACATAATTATTGTACATTTCATAGATCTTCTACACTATGTCTTCATTACCTCCCCCCCCCTCAGGCCCCATCTGTGTTTTAAGTAAAATGGATTTAAGAAACGTGTTCAGCAGATTTAAAAACAAATATTTTGAAACCTCACACAAGCTTTTTGAAAATATTTGTGTTTGACCCCCTCCTCCCATGAGGCTCATTTCGGGGGTTTGGCAAAATTAACTTAATACCAATGTTTAGAAGGGTCAAAAACAACTGTAGACTCGAAGTGCTTTGTAGAAAATTTTCCAATTTCGAATTAGGAATAAAGTAGGTAGCAATGGATGTTCCTCATTGCTCGAATATATATCTTCGCGGTGTTTGATGATCACAGTCCTATGTTATTGAAATATTACACGATCGACAGAATATTTAATCAATGCCAGTAATAAATCATGAACTATAATGCTGCCACATCTTCATTTTTCTTTGCTATTGTATCAAAGTCGGTTATCATCGGTTGTTGTGAAATTCCCGATTGTAAATGAAATATGGATGAAAATGAAAATTACTTTTTCCTTACTTTTTCACCAACTGCAGAAAAACTTTACGAAACGATGCAATAAATTAAATTTAATTCGTGGTTAGGTATAACTTAGGCTGGCTCGTTCATTTTTCGTTAAACATTTGTGTATAATTTGATGAGCAGTAGTTTATGCGAGGTGTTGAACGATACAGGTTGTTCGTGTGTGGTTAAACAGGTGAGCGCAATTATTCGTATGTTTCAGTTTCTTCTTAAAAGTGGAATATGTATACAATAAAAATTCGTAATTTTTTTTCTTTCGTCGCGTTTGAGAAGTCAAAACGACGCAAATCATTTTTTTTAATTTTGCAAAATTTTGAAAATATTTTGAAATTTTGTTCAGGTTTGATATTCCATGTCATTTCACTCTTGCTCCTTTCTCCATTAGTGATAAAATTTTGAATATTGGCTTGCTCAAGAATTTAATTTGTTACAAATCACCATAGTAAAGACTTAGGTTTGGTAAATCATCATTAAAATTTTTCAACATCAGCAATTTTCTTCCGAATAGAAAGAAAGAAAAAAAATAATCTCTTCCTGATCAGTGGTAGGGGTACAAGGTGATTTTGAAGTGCATAATTTAGACCATCAAGGACCACATTTAGAAGCCCGCTGAATGTACATACCAGATTCATGTACAAGAAATAAATCACACCTTACATCCTGGCTGGCTTCGTTACGGCTGCGCACAACAAAAAATCCCGAGCAAAAAACTACATTTTCAGGGCTGTGGGTAGCTGCAATGTGGCTAAAAAGCTTCTCAAATCCGAAGAGGTACATCTGTGGCCTCTACCAAATGTACATACCAAATGTCAACTTCCTAGCTCAATTTGAAGGGAAGATATGGAGAGACAGTCATTTTTTAAGGTCAAAAAAAGGAAAATCCTCTTATCTCTCCTTTTAATGTACCTAGGAAGCCGATTTTTCGATATGCGATACAATTTTGGGTTGTCTATCGTTTGGCTCAAAAAGGAACATTTTTTACGATTTTATCCCCTCAGCACCCCCTCCTCCACATTTAGATGTAACTTAATTTTGACTTGGGGTCACCCTCACTCCAGAATAACGAATTCGTCGCCAATTTCCCAAGTTTGACCGATTTTGGTTGGTATCGAGTGGAGCTAATGATTTTTAGTTTATGAGGGGATGGGGGTAAATATCTAGCATGGTCAAAAATGGTCTTAATGGTCTTCTAGGACACTGAAAACGGATTTTGTTGATACTCCCTTCCATTCATCCAGCATAGGTCGATAGTCCGTATAAACCTAGTTTTCATTGACAATGACTTGGAAAATCAGGCTAAACGTATCATTACAAAGTTTAATTTTTTATTTCTAATTTTCGTCACATTTAATACTGGTTTAATAGATATCCGCATAATGGTAGAACACGATCATTTTGCATACACGTACAACTCTGTACTGCCATTTGAAGCCAACTTTTCACAATTTGCCGCCAAACGATGGTTGGAGGAAAACTGGCATATGAGTTTTTATTATGGCATCGCTTATGTAATAATTATATTTTCGTTGAAACATTTAATGACGAATCGTAAACCATTTTCGTTGTCTAAATGTTTGTTGATATGGAATATCACACTTGCGATATTCAGCATGGCTGCCTTCATCAGAATGGTTCCTGAATTTTTATTTTCCATCGATCGAGGAACTTACTACACTATTTGTTCAGCCGAGTACGTATCAGTTTTTCATCTACCATGTGAATTACATTATCAGTATGCATCTACGAGTACTTTGATCGGCGGGGGGAGGGGGGTCCAGGACGACTGTCCTCGTTCAAAAGTATTACATTTGCGATATCTTTTCTTGGTTAGTTGTACACAACTGAGAGTAGGGAACGGTTTTGGAGTTCATCGTTGAAATCCCAAAAGGCACAGCTCAATATTGGAAGCAGGTAGAAAAATTGGCACCAGAAATTGATGAAAAACAGCAAAAGAGTTTTTGAAAAGCTGCTCTGCGCATGCGTCTGTTGTCTATCGAGTTGGTGTAGAGATGCAAGAAGGGATATGCGCAGTATTTGGTACTACCTTGCAGTGATATCCATGTTTTAGTTTAGTGACAATACGTCACGTCTAACCTGATCCGCGGATTCGGGCATGCGCAAAATGGTTTTTCAGAAACTTGTCAAAACTTAAGTTTTACATTTGGGGTATTTCAACAAGCAGTTTATATAATACATGGTTTTAGTTTGTTGGATTAGACTAAGAAGGTGCCGAAAAGACCCATCAACAACCTCTACAAAGCTTCGACCATGTAGCTTATATTATAATACACTGCTTTATTTTACGCAGTGTGTAGTGAAAAATTCTCACATCTATTCCATTCGACAAGAAAGGTAGTAAATAAATCAATATTGCGCATGCGTGAAATACTAGTATTATCAGCTGATTTCGTTGACTGCTTCGTTGTTGGTTCCCGCGACAAAAATACAGCAGATGACTAAACTAGGTACAGAGGTAGGTGGTAGTTCAGCTGTACCAGCTCAGCGCATGCGCAGAAAAATCACTTATCTTTTTTTGGTTATAGATGTTTAGAGAAAATCTTGACATTGAACGAGCAGTCTATTATAATGTAAGCTACATGGTCGAAGTTACAAAGTCTGTATGTCAAATTTTAGCCTTTTAGCTCAATTTTGAGGGATATTATTTCAAGGTCAAGCTGGGATAGCCTTCATATCAGTCATTTCCTTCTTGTTGACGAATGAGACTGATTTTTTGGATATAAAGGTGGTTTTTCTAGATACTATCTACTTCCTTCATACCACAAATAAAGTAACTGAAGTTGTGCACATGTATCATGTTTTGCCTATTTTAATCATTGCAGAGGCGAAGATACGCTTATCTGAATTTTTTTTCTAAAATTCAGAGATCATTTTCAAAAACTTCCTACCTCTTATATAAAAATGCTGAAGATGTCTGGTTTGCGCCGAAGTGTAATGTAGGCCTATATGGAGTAGTATTTGCAGTAAAAAAAAATTGAAAATAAAGATCGGGTGGTTCGTGAGGTATCTAAAATAATATGAGAAAAAATACTACAATTTGATAAAAAATTAGAAAACTTTTGACCTTCACTTTCAAAAAAGCTCTGATAAGTATCTGTTTAGTTGATTTTTATTGACGTGACGAAGTATCCCAAACCATTTGGTGAAACCATTAATCTTGTGTGAACGTTTTGTCGGAGCCGACGACGACAATTTTTTGCAGATTAAGGTGAGTATAATAAGTAACTCGTGTGCTATAAATTTACAGCTTTTTAACAGAAAACAAAGTCTCAAGCCTGTGGACTTTTTTGTTCGTGCTGTCGAAATTATTCGAATTAGGCGACACTGTTTTCATCGTTTTAAGAAAACAACCGCTGATATTTCTTCATTGGTATCATCACGTGCTGACCATGATTTATTGCTGGTATTCCTTTAAGGACTTCTCATCATCAGCTCGACCTTGCGTTGTGATGAATTTTTTTATACATTCGATCATGTACTCGTACTACGCTATCAGAACGATGAAAATCCCTACTCCTAGACTAATATCGGTGATTATAACGTCTTCGCAAGTAAGTCAAATGGCCATCGGATGCTATATTAATTATAAAGTTTTCCAGTATATATCCAAAGGTATGCCATGCGATACTTCTCAAACGAATGCGACCGTAGCATCGATAATGTATTTTAGCTATTTTTGCTTATTTTCTAGATTTTTCTATTTGTCTTATTTCGCTAACGATAAACGTAGAAAAATTAAAAGTACTTAGGAATACAAATGTACTGTAGACTGTATCCAACACTACCCAACTACAATACCTACATACATATTATTATTTGTGTTTAAAAAGTGACTGCCGTGCAGCGAATCACTTTTTTGTTTAAGTTGATGGCATTTGTAAATTTAAAAATATACGTGTTGAGTAAATATTTATTGTTTACTGTTAATTTTCTGATTAATAGCTAAGCAGTTGTTTTTTAAGCGTTTTCCTGCATCGCCCCCTCGAATGCATTTTCAATAATTAATGTTGTTTGATATACCAACACTGAACACAAGATACAACAGAGAACAATCTAGAGAGATATAAAAATACAGTGTTGCCAAATATCTTATCTAACAATAATTTTTTTTAATACATATAATTATTATTACAATTAATCTGAATGAATTGTGTAACTAATTACGATAGTGGGTCGAAATCCACCTAAAATTTGAATTTTCGTTTGAACCTCCTCCATGACTCTGCTAAATTTGTGTCATTGAAGTCGACGGAGTGTTTAAATTCAGAAGATTTTTTACTTTGTGACATCATGATATATATGTTCTAACCAGTGTTGCAAGAAGGCAGCTTATTCCGTCCTTAAAGAACGCGTTCTCGTTCTGAAGAGTTCCAACTTTGTTCTTTTCAAGAGTGTTCATTAACTTCACTTCGTTCCATGGGAGTTCCTTTTCGTTCTCCGTTCTTCGTTCTTTTCCTGACGTTCTCGTTCCCACTCTTTCTTTTAGACTAATTTTCTATGTCATATTTCCAATTAAAATCTGACTGTTACAGTCTTACAACCAACAGCGGAGGGGGAGATATCAACAAAATCTGTTTTAGGGTACTAAAAGATCATTAAGACGTTTTTTTAAAACATATCAGGTATTCGTTTTTATTTATTTATTTACTTTGAACATTAAAATCATTTACTCCGCTCAATATCTACCAAAATCGCTCCAACCCGGTCGATCCGCTCAATTTGGCAGCGGATTAAATATATATGAGTAGGAATGAACTTGGGTCAAAATTCAGGCATATCCCAATTTTAGAGAGGGGGTGCTGAGATGTTGAAAATGCAAAAATTGTCCCTTTTTAAGCTAATTGACATAGAATCAAAAGTTGTATAATATAACCAAAAATAAACCTCCCAAGTCAATTAGGAGGTGAGATATAAGGATTTTCCTCATATTTGACCTTGAAAAAAGGCTGTTCCTCCTCTATCTCCCCACCAAAATGAGCTAGGAAGTTGAAATCTGGTATGTACATTTAGTTAAGACCCTAGATGTGCCTTTTGGGAGTTCCAACTTTTTAGCTTGAGGCAAAATTGTAGCAAATACATTACAAAAAAGTTGACTGAAGACCAAAGAACGTAAGAAAATTTATGCGTTCTCGTTCCCGTTCTCGTTCTTTTGAAACATTAACGTTTGTTCTTTCTTCGTTCTTCAAGAATCTCAAGTTGTCCGTTCTCGTTCTCGAGAACGTTGGCGTTCTCATGAAAAATGCGTTCAAACGCGTTCTTTCTTCTCGTTCTCGTTCCGATCTTGCAACACTGGTTCTAACTATAGAAAAATACTAATACAACTTTGAAACAATTTCTTTCACACCTGACACCATGTTTGATATACCATACATTATCTGTATAACTCCCTTTATTGAATACTTTCAGTACACTGAACACAAGATGCAACAGAGAACAATCTAGAAGGATATAAAAATACAGTGTTGCCACATATCTTATCCAACAGATGTTACTCGATGAACTTGATCAACTGTTGAGTGTTGGTTACGAAATCCAAACTAATGATCTGGACTTTTAATGAATGGCTTAATGCGTTCAAGAAGTAGTTTTTCAAACAGCTTTGATATTGATGGTAATATAGAAATTGGCCGATATGATTCTACTCTTTCCTCTGGTTTATTTGGTTTCTTTAGCATGTTGATTTTTGCGGTTTTGAAGCGCTGGACTTGAATGAAATTCGCAAAGAATATGACTCTACTTATTTGGTAAATTTTACAAGCCCTGTAGGAATAGTTCTCAATGAAAATGAATCACTCGTAATCGATTTACATATCTGGTTTTGAAATATATATGATATTCATATTGATTGTTGGTCCATTACAGATCAATTACCTTCTACAATATGAAAGATAAATAAGTCACACTAAAAACAGAGAACAAGTGTACAAATTAAAATATCTGTTAAAATTCGACTATCGTTTAATTGTAAAAATTTGAGATCAATTTAAATTCTTTTCTTATTCATTCACAATCAAATAAATCAATTTTGTAAAACGTGACTAAAAGTTATCAACAGTTGAAGCGGCATAAGGATGTGATCCAACAGTATGTCCATATTTTGACGGATTCTGCGTGAATAGACATTTGAATTACCGTTGTAATGGTCTTTTTTTAGTACACAGATGAGTTAAAATATGTAAACAGGCGCTGCCCACAGCCATAAATGAGCCGATACGAAAAGTCCAAGAGCATCCATGTTCATCGTATATGATACCAAAACATAAAGCTCCCACCGAAGTTCCTAGAATTGGAGGAAATAAGCTTGGTGAATTTTTCCCCTGTAAAATAGATATAAATGTAGATTACCTATTCCGTCAAATATCGAACTAAAAACCGCTTGTACGATTGTCTTGGTCTCGGGTGTAGATATTAAATTAGCGTAAGATACGATTGTTGCGTAGCTTATTCCAAAAGTAAGACCATCTAATACGGCGATAAAAAGAGCCAAAATTGGATTACTCAAAATGGAATATGCGAATAGGCGAATCGCATTCAATAGCAAGGTCACCGTCATGCAATTGATGTATCCCAGTTTTGACAGAATACGATCTACGAACAGATATAGATGAGTCAAATTGACGATACAAGTTTACATATTTGATGAAATTATCCATATCCCCAGGCTTCTTCTTACCGAAAAAGTAATACGTTGGTACGTCTCCTAAAAATGTATTTACCACGACCATCGAACCTTGCAAACTTTTCGTCCAAGTTAGCTCGTTTCTACTCGATATATCTTCGATAACCCTGCGTAAATTAAAATATGATGGCGAATTAAACGTGGACGAATTACGAACCTTTTTTTTTAAAAAGAATTTCAAGGAAATACACAATCGTACCAAAATGAATATTGCCATACGATCGCTGAACAAACGCCAATTACGAAACACCAGCATGAAAATATATACGAGTTTTTATTCAATAATAATCCAGATAATGTCTCCCAATCAATGGCAGCAGCTTTGCTGATTCTTGGCATCTGGGCAAAACTTTCAATGAATGAAACACTGCTTGATACGACTACCTTAACTTTTGTGAGTAGTGATACGACGTATTACGTACTTTGAAAAACATTGTGAATATCGCGGTTACGATTAGAAACAAAAACGATATTGAGAACGTTGGTAAATAGTTTTTCAGATCTCGGTTTTCGCTTACGTAATCAGTTAGAATTCCTGAGAATAAAGCTGCCGCACCCCAACCCAATGATGCAAACATCCTTTGAATTCCAAAATTACCTTCTTCGTGGTCTGAGAAAAATGCAAAGCAAAGAATGTAATTCAAGATATGGTAAATAACAGGTCCATCGGTATTAGATAGGTTTAGGTTTAGATATCTAGACCAACACTCATCTAATCATTGGCTAATATCTATCCAATATTTACCTGTATAAAATTATTTGTGTTATAATTCATAAGAACATTAGCTCTCACCAGGCTTGTAGTCAGCCTTCATTTGTAGGGGGGGGGGGCATACTCGCTGGTTTCTAGAGGATGCTCTAAATATGGCGTAGCCAGGAATATCAGCGATATGGTCGCTGTTTTTCTAGCGATAGATTTTTGCATGAAATAAAAATCCGAAGGGATCAACAAGTAATGATAAATAGCAATTTTTCAAGCCCTAGTATAAATTTCAATTTTTTTGATAATTATCGTATTAAGTAGTGGCGTAACAATGATTGGCTTCTGGATAGGGTCCAGGAGGACTGTTTTGAAAAAATTGTAAAAATACGCCACCCCAGCGAAGCGAGGACGAAAATTTTGTATAATTCTGAGTCTGAAGGGTATAAAAATGAGCACTTCAGCGCATTTTAAGCTCTATTTCCTGAAGTTTACATTTTTTCTTTTTGTAAAATGTGTACGTAAAAAATCGCAAAATCGCTCGGCGGAGAGGAGGGTTCCCGACCTCAACCTCGTTCTTTTACACCGCTAGTAATAACACAATAAGCAGGGTCATTTTAGCCCATTCTTGACTATTGAAAAAAAAAAACTTTTATATCAGATTTTTACATGGATATTGAGTTCAGTGCCAGGAGATAGCACCCACCTGTTACGGGTCGGGCTCTCACATAGATTTGGCTATCAGAACCAAACGCAATCACTTCATGTTAGAAAAGCAAGGAGGTTGTTTGAAATATCAGAGTTGAAGAGAAAAAAGAAATCGCTTCGCAATACTTTTGTAGCCTAATTTTCGAGACATATTACAACCATGAGAATTGAAAAAAAGCACTTAATCAGCATTGCGAGTAGGAAAGGTTCACAGGAGCTAAAAAATCGAAACCCTCAAAAGGCACATCTAGCGTTCCTACTAAATATAAATACCTAATTTCAAGTTCCTGGCTCAATTTGGATGGGAAGCTATGCGAGGAACAAACTCAAAATATGAGAAAAATCGCCCAAAAATCCCCATATTTAGGGCTGTGAGGGGATGAAATAGGGTTGAAAAGTCGAGACCCCGAAAAAGGCACATCTAGAGCCCGTGCTAAATGTACATACCTAATTTCAAATTCCCAGCCTGATTTGGAGGGGAGTTATGCGACGAACAAACTCAAAAACTAGGAAAAAACGACCAAAAGCCCACTTTATAGAAGCTGGGAAGGGGCAAAATAGGGTTGAAAAGTCGAGACCCCCAAAAGGCACGTCTAGGGCTCCTACTAAATGTACATACCTAATTTCAAGTTCCCAGCTCAATTTGGAGGGTAATTATGTGATGAACAAACTCCAAAAATGAGAAAAAAATATCAAAAAACCACTTTTTCGGAAGTGTGAGGGGGTGTAATGGAACCAAAAAGTTGGAACCCGCAAAAGGCACATTTAGGGCCCCAACTAAATGTACATACCAAATTTCAACTTCCTAACTCAATTTGATGGGAAGGTAGGGGTGGAACAGACCTTTTTCAGAGTCAAAAAGGGGAACACCTTCATTATCACCCCTCCTAATTGACTTGGCAGGTTGATTTTTGGATATGCTGGACAACATTTGATTTTCTATCAATTAGTTTAAAAAGGGGCAATTTGTATTTATTTGACCCCCCCCTCCAACAACCCCCCTTGAATGTGGCAAAACTGGATTTTGACCCAAGGTCATCCCCACTCATTTATGTATATACAATCTACCTCCAAACTGAGCCGATTAACCGAATTGGAGGGATTTTGGTCGGTATCGAGCAAAGTAAATGATTTTAACGTTGGGGAAAAAAATTGTTTTAATGGTCTTCTAGTACCTCAAAACGGATTTTGTTGATATTCTCCCCCTCCCCTCATCCGCTGTTGATCGATAGACTGTAATAACTTAGTTTTCATTGATAATATGGCACAGAAACTCAGGCTAAAAACTCGGTTCGATGGGTCTAAAAATTTCAGACTCTCAAAAGGCATATCTAAGAACCGTACTAAATTTACTTGGCAAATTTCAACTGTCTAGCTCAATTGGGGGGGGGGGCTTATGCGAGGAACAAACACAAACATTAATAAGAACCGACCAAAAAACTACATTTTTGTGGCTGGGAGGAGATGCAATGAGGCTGGAAAGTCGAGAACCCCGAAAGGTACATCTAGGACACCCATTAAATGTACATACCAAATTTCAATTTTCTCAGGGGAGTTATGTGAGAAACAAACTCTCAAAACATGAGAAAAACCGACCAAAAAAACCGACCTTGAATAGACAAAGGTAGGTGTATTCGGTCCATTCAACTAAAGCAGGAGGACGTTTCCCTCAAAAAAATTCTTTTTTTGTTTTTTGGAAAATCGTGAAAAAAGGGGTAACGTTGGAAAGGCTACAGCAGGGTAAGGAGGGCAATTTGCTCTTGGGTCTCAGAATTCTATTTTTATTTTGTTTAGTGACTATTTAGGCATTAGTGAAAGATGATTTTTAAACCTATTCGCGATTTTTATTACGTCGCGTGGGGTGGGGGGGGGGGTCAAGGAAAAATGAACTTTAGGCAGGATTTTCACATTTATTTTTTCCGGATTTTCGATCGATTTGTTTCGAACTTAGTATGAATATGAAAATACTGGTGAAAGGAGGGGAGTTGCTGGGGAATTTTTCCTAATTTTTTGGGCCCTAAATATGACCTTGAAATTAACTTTGATAAATTTGGTGAGGATTGTAGAGTCTTCTTTCTGAGCTGAAAAACGCCCCTTCCCCCATGTTTTTTTTCAATTTTTTTGGAGTGAGGACCCTCTTGCAGGAAAACCTTGTATGGGCATTATTTGGTCTGTAAGTGAAATTTTGACGAGCAGCTAACTGGTTTTTAGAGGCAACCTGGAGGCAACTATGCCAAAAAATTTGAAAAAATTCCGAAAGATGTAAATTATTTCTAGTAACGGTAAATTTTTTTTTCAAGTTTCCACCTCAAAAAGGTATTTCCACAAGCCTCGCTAACATTTGCAAAGTCTACTTCAAGGTCATATTTAGGGTTCAAAAAATCTGAAAAAATTCCACAACACTCCCCCTAAGTACCTTCGTATTCATATCAATTTTGAAACAAATCGGTCGAAAATTCGCGTAGAAAAAAAAAAGTAAAAGCCTTTCCTAGAGTATATTTTCCCTTGTCTACCGCCCCCCTCCACTCCCGTGAAGAAATAAAAATCGCGAATACGCTTAAAAATCATTTTTTACCAGTGCCTAAATAATCCCTTAGAAAAATTGAATTCTGAGATTCAAGGGCAAATCGCTCTCTTTACCCAGTTATAGCCTTTGCCACCCACGATAACTTTGGCTATAAATAAGTGTAATAAGTTCCTTCTTAAAGTTTGAGTCAGTTTTGCAAATTGAAAAAATCAACTTGGAAAGCTGAAATTTTATCACATCACTTCCAGGCAATCTCGCAACTGTTGTACCTCCTTCCCTCTCCACTGTTGGCAGATTTTCAACTAAAAAACAAAAACTCGAGTTCGGCTCACCCGAGTTAGGTACCTTCCAGCTCCTTACTAAATAATACCATCTTCTAGTTCTTTGCTGCTATATCTGACCTACCCACCTAAGACATAAAAACAAACGGTATCCATGAAAACTCCCATAATAAAGCTGGTCACGAAATACAATGCGAAAATGGTAAAATAAATCCAAAACATTGGCAGTAAAATGTCTTCGCTTAAGGATCTCTCTTGTTGAACATGAACGCTGCCAGCACCTTTGCTTGGAATCGAGTGTGTGGTGATCTCGCATGATTTTTCTTCGTTCGTCTCGTCGTTCAATATCTTATATTCACCTTTTTTCAAACAATTCAAGCAAGAATATGGCTGAAAAAGTTCAACGTATGGGTATAAATTCACACTTACTTACGGTAGCATACTCTATACTGATCAATTGATGCTTCTTACCGCGTGTTCGTGAACCGAATCAAACGACGAAACCGCATCACAATTCGTACCATTTTCGAAACATATAGTTAAATTTATGCCGGGGCAATGTATCTGAGAAAATCAATTAAAATTTCAATATTAATTGACCATACCCTTCGTATACAGAGTCGAGCCAAGGTCAAACGTACTACTGCGCAAATATTTATCTCACCGAGCAAATTTTTCCATCCATATTTTCTTTCCGTAATGGCCATCGCTGGTCGTTAATGAAACATAATTCGAATACTGTATCGTTTTCGTGTGGCACGTACGCTGTTTCCACTAACGTCGTTCTGGTCTTCTCGATTTGTTGAGGTAACAGTGCCATCGATATAATCGATAACCAGCATAGTAAGGTGGCGAAAATCAGCAGCGATTTATGTATTCGAAATTTATCCGCCAAATATCCGAACACCAATCTACCCATAATAGATAATATCACCGATGTGAAGTAGATAAAACCAACGGAGCCTGCCGAAAAACCAAGTTGTTTGGCAAAAGTGGGTCCAAAACTTATGAGAGGACTTAAACCTGAAATAGATCGTATTTACATATTACAATACGGTACATAATAAGTTAATAAATTATTTCCGAAAAATATTATTACTCAGCTACTCGAATAGGTGTTAGATACTTGATACTACTTACCAGCGTAGCAGAAAAAATACATCAGTTTGATTTGCAAAAGATTCTTATTATACGAAATCATTTTTTTTTTTTTAAAACAGATTTAACGAGACAGTTAAAAATTAAAATAAATCACGATACCGGAAAATATGTAATTCGTCGACTTGAGATCATCTACTACGATCATACTCGCGTTGCTTACTGAATATATGTATTTTGTAGTTTAGTCGATAACACGTTGGAATCGTTCAAGATTACACTAATCATTCACTTTTTATCTTTTTTCAATTTTTAACATTTCGATATCGTGAAAGTGATGTTCAATTTGTAGTGTGCAGTGGTTCCGTATTCAAGTGTCTGTCTGCCTATTCTGTTTCGTTCAATTGGCGCACTATTTAATCGAAACTAATGAATTAATTAATTCACATTAATAAAAAAATCGATCGCTTGAAAAATAAAAATTAAATCTAGTTTTCACTCTTATGTAATGAGAAAAACTTGAAAATTTCGCAACAAATATCATTGATAATGATAAGAACTTTCGAAAACACGAGTTGGAATAGGAAAGAAAAAAACAAGTTTCGCATCATTGAGCTTTCTTTGGAAGCTCAAGTAAAAAATAATAATTTATTCGCTTGCAGCACCTTTCAATTTAGAAGATATGTAATTTTGCTGCGAGACTATTTCTGCTATTTGTGACGAAAATTTAGGTCAAAATGAATTTTGAAAAGTTATTTTCTTCAAAATTTTCACACTCGTTGTCACTTCTGATTTCAAAAATTTTGATTTGTAATCGTCAAAAATCATATTTGTATATTTGACCTTTTTTTTCAAATTTTTTCTTACTTATTAATAATTTTTCACGATTTTTTTCGCTAAATTTAGCTCAATTTTCATATTTTATAATATCTTTTCGTTATTTTAGAAAATTTTTCGCTATACTTTCCGTATTTCTTTTACACGATTTTCAACAAACTTTCGCGAATTTTTCTTATATTTTAGGTAAATTTTCATCAATTACAAGCAATTACAACACTTTTTCACAGTTTGTGTGAATTTTTCCCTACTCAGTTTCATTTCTTCTAATTTTATTACACAATTTTTAACAATATTTTATAATTTATTCTTGCGATTCAGTTGAATTAACATATTTCTCAACACCTTCTGGTATATTTTTACAGATTTTCAATAAGGTTTATGCTTTTTTTTTTTTTTTTTTTACTCGATTTTCTATGTTATATTGTCAATGAAAACCAGGCTATTACAGTCTACCCATCAACAGCTGACGAGGGGAGAGGGGGGAGAGTATCAACGAAATCCATTTTGAGGTCCTAGAACCATTAAGTCGATTTTTAGCCATGTCAGATATTTATTTATTTATTTATATTCCCGAACATTTAAATCATTTACTTCGCTCGATACCACTCAAAATCGCTCCAATTCGGTCAATCGCAGCAGTTTGGCGGTAGATTAAATATATCTGAGTGATGGTGACCTTGGGTCAAAATTTAGTTCACCCCATTTTGGGGGAGGGGGTGCTGATCAACCTCCCAAGTCAATTAGGAAGAGAGATATGGGACTTTTCCCCACTTTGACCCTGAAAAAGGGCTGTTCCCCACCTATCGGCCCATCGAACTGAGCTAGGAAATTGAAATTTGGTATGTACATTCAGTTGGAGTCCTACATGTGCCTTTTGAGTGTTCCGATTTTTTTAGCTGCATTGCGCGCACTATAAGCCCCAAAAAAGTGCGCTTTTTTGATCGGGTTTTCTCATTTTTTGAGTTTGTTTCTCACATAACTCCCCTCCAAATTGAACTAAGAAGTTGAAATTTGGTATGTACATTTAGTAGGGGTCCTAAAGGTTTTTTGGTCGTTTTTTCTAATTTTTAGAGTTTGTTTCTCGACCTTTTTTTACGATTTTTGACTTAATTATCAATGATTTCTTCATCTCCGAGCCCATTTTTCAACAATTTTTCGTGATTCCTTTCTATATTTCAGGCAACGATTCGCATTCCTTGATACATATTTTTTTGTGACTTCTACGGATTTTTTGGTCCTATTTTACATTATTTTCAAAGTTCTACTTCATATTTTAGCTAAATTTTCATAATTTATAACACTTTTCTGTGATTTGTGAAAACTTTTCCTTCCTTTCTCCAATTTTTTACTCAGTTTTTAACAATTTTTCGATTTTTTCTCATCTTTTTATTAAATTTTCGCAATTTTTAACAATCTTTTTTTTTTTACATGCTTTTTATACACTGTTACGTTATTTTCAAATGTTTACCCTGTTTTCTTATTTCATCACATTTTTCCTAATTTTTTTTACTCAATTTTCAACAATTTTTGGTAGGTAATTTTTTCTTGCGAGGGCTGTAAGCGAGAAAATGGGAGTTAAAAAGTTAACCCCCCCCCCCATGTACATCCAGGGCTTATAGTAAATCTACATACCAAATTTCAACTTCCTAGCTGAATTTGGAGGGGAGTTATGCGAGGAACAAACTTAGGAAATAAAGAAATCCAAATAAAAAACTACATGGGAGGGGGACAGAAATGAAACTGGAAAGTCGAAACCCTCTAAAGGTACATGCAGGGCCTATACCTAATTTACATACCAAATTTCCTTTTTTCAAGCTCAAAAAAGTGAAAAACCCCCTATATCTCCCCTCCTAATTGACCCAGGAGGCTGATTTTCGAGTATAAATCAGGCTAAAAACATGTAAAAGTAATTTACCAAAATTCACGGAAAAAGAGTTGAAAAAAATGTAAAATCGCGTAAAATATGAAAAAACCCCCTGAAAAAGTTTGAAAAAAGCAACAAATTTGAAATACAGAAATTAGGAGCTGAGTAAAAAATTATCAAAAAAAAAAGAATAAATTTGATGGCGTATTTGGTAAAGAACAGGAGAGGAAATAGTATGACTTATAAACAGTTTACAGTGATTTTTTTTAAATTTTGTTCGAGTAGATCTGAAGCTATGAAAAATTTAAAATTATTCCTCAGCTGATTATTCTTAAAACAAATCTTCGAATGGTATTTTCAAAATAGCGAAATTACCTATTCGAAATGATGACGCTATGGAAAGAATAAAGGGCAGGTATTTTTTTTCATAATAGTAGCCATTTGAATTGAACTAAATTTTCAAATACATTGACTAAAAGTGGTGAATTCTATTATTTACTTAAAACCCTGAAACAACAACACCTAAATTACAACACAAACAAAAAAAAAATTACAAACTTCTTAGTACATATAAAAATATTGCAGCAATTGAACACGTAACAAACACGTAAAAAAATAAAACAAAAAAATCACAACAATTAAAACAAAAAACATGGAAAAATATAGAGGGAAAAAAAGGTAGAAAATAGTTTAAAAGTACGCGTAAAGAAATTTAAAATTGTTGATGTATGTAAAAGTTTAAATAAAAGTATCAAAATCACAATAAGTATGTAGTATTTCTTTCATTCACTCTTCATTCCTAAGTATAAATTATTACTCGTAATACGTCAGTCCATTTTACTTAAGAATTTTCTAAAATCCTGATCGCATCGTTTGGACTTGAATATTGAGCAGAATTTTCTGTAAATGAGAAACGATAAATTTAGTATGCGGTGAATATTTTGAAATAAAAATATAAATCAATATAATCCGACCTTTGAGTCGTTGTTCGTGTGCGGATTGATTTTTACTCGTCGAATCTAACACGTAAGATTGAATGAAAAGATGGCATAATCCGATAACAACCGAAATATATCCCAAAAATCGAAACAAGAATCTTCCACCGAACCGATAATACATAATTCCGGCGACAAGACCACCGCACGAAATACCTACGCAATATATGATTATTACTAGATCTGTCGATACCTTGGTACCGTAACTTCTCTTCGATATTAGTAAGGGTGCACTTACCTAAACCGTCGAATAAGGCGCTAAATAACGCCTGAACAGTTGCCTCGGATCCTCTGGTAGCTAATAAATTGGAATACGATGCTATAATGACGTAGCACATTGAAAAAGTGAATCCGCTGATTAACTCGATGGGTAAAACCCATATTGGCCTGATGAGCATAGAGTAGCCCAGCATACGGATGGATATGGCGAATAATACCAACGACATTAATCTTATATGGCCAAGTTTTTTCAATATCCAACCTGCATTCGAGAAATAAGTTATGAAATGGCTATTGCAAAGATGAAAGTATTACGTTTTCCAAAAAATACTCACCGGAAATGAAAAAAAAAGGTATCTCTCCGATTATTGTGGTAAATAATGAAATCAATCCTTGTAACGTTTTACTCCACTGTAAGTCGTCTGCCGTTGAAATATCTTCTAGGAACCTTATACGTAACATTATGAAAAGTACGATTAGCTTTTTAAAAAATATCGTAAATTATTTATCGTTTGCATTAGATATTTATAATCGTACCAAAACAAGAAATTCCAAACTATACCGGAAAACAAACCGGTAATAAAGCACCAGAAAGCAAATATGGTGGTTCGCACACCCGAGAATAATAAACGTATGTCTTTGAATACGGATATCGTTACAGAGCTAGCGTTTACCTACACAAAAAACACTATAATTATAAGATCGATCATACACATATTGATACCAAATTGTTAAATACGAACTGAAATGAATGCTGCAGCGATTAAATCTGCACCCAATAGAATTGATGCTAAATAAAAAAGAGCTTTGTAGTTTTTATCGAAGGAATTTACGCTAAATTCGTCCACCATCCAGCCAGCAAATATACTAACGAGTCCCCAACCTAATGCGCCAAACATTCTTTGTTTACCATACAAATGTGGTTCACTACCTGCAAAAAAATAAAAACATACATGTCGTTATTTTCATCGTCGTGTAAAATTTTCGACGTCAATGTAAATATTAAATAATTATTTACCTAAAATATCGAAGCATACTGTATCCGACATGCTATTGGTCAACGCCATACCAGCCCAATTAATCGCATATATCGCAAATATAATCCAAAATTTAAATTTGCTTAGATCGATTTTTAATGGCGAACCTTCCGCTTGCAGTAAATTCATAAACTCGAAATTATCACATACCGTCCAACAATTTGGGCTCGCGTGGGTCTTACAATAATGAGCAATGTATTCAGATTGTTCAGCACCCAAAGTTTCTGCTTTGATCATAGCATAAATGCAATTATTCAACTGGGAACAGATATAAACGAAAATCATTCGTAAATTTTGACGCTTGATGATTGAAAAAAAAAAGTACAAAGATTTTCTCAACTCACCTTAAATATATGTTTTTTCTCTATTTTTGCAAAAATGGTAACATTTTGGAAATCAGCGCCGATCTGTTTGGATGTTTTAGTATCTAATTTCACGGGACATTGTCCCCAATTGTTACATAATTCTTCAGCAAATAAATCGTCAACTTCGCATCGTATCTACGCAACAAGAACATAAACATATTGCGATATGATCGTAATTTTATCGTACTTTGATAAAAAAAAATAGGCCAATATTATTTATATCTTTAAAGGTAATTTATATACCTACCTACTAATCGTACAACAATGAAATTATAAGCCGAATAAACATCAAAATTGGTAATACAACGGTGACATTTTGTTCACTATTTTTTACTCAATACTCATCCTCATATCTGACTGAATTCGATGGAAAAAATAATAAAAATACGACAGATATCCAAAATATCATCATGCACAGATGTGTAGCGTATTTTTATGCATTTTTAATCGCCATGTATCATAGTAATAGGTAAATGGTGGCATTTTTGCGGAATAACCTCCCTTTGATAGCTTATCAATACGGTTATCGCACTCGTCATTACTCTTAATTTATATGTATACAAAACGGTATCGTACGCGAGGCATTTCATTTAAATCAATAAAACCATCTTATCGTCTTGTTTTAACGGCACATCACGACTACGTAAAACATTTCACCTGCGATATGAGCGGTTTTATGAAAGACTTTCGAAATTTACCTCGCAATTCATGTCGACCGAGCTGCTTCTGTTGAAAGCCGGTGTTTTTTGCAAATGTACAATTCTGTCATTACACGTACTGAGAAATACTTCGCTGCCACAAAGTAAAGTAGTCTTTTTTCTGGTGATCGGTAATCGAAGTATGGTCATACAAAAAGTAGAAAACAAACAGCAAGATATGGCTAACAAAAACACCAGTTTCTTTTTATTAAATTTATCTGCCATCGCTCCGCTCACGGTCTTTACCAATAATCCGGTCAGAGGTAGAATAGTATACATTAGACCAACTGTAACTGAAGCATAACCGCTTTGTTTAGCAATCGTTGGTCCAAATATTATTAACGGAGCAACACCTAAGGATTAAAAAAATCATCGTTAGACAGTTATTAAGAATTTTTCAAATAGACTTCAACTGTAATATGCTTGAAAATATTCAAAAATTACGTACCAGCGTTGAATAAAAAATAATGCAGCTTTATAAGTAAAAACTTTCTGTAAGACATGGTGAAAACTGTGTTACAGAGTATGGTAGTGATTATTTATTCAGCTGTTACACTGTGAGGAATTTTCTTGTTTGACTCTGCGGCGAAAATAAACGTCTTACTACGTACACGTAAAAGTCAAATTTAATATGCAAAGGAACGAAGTGCATTACCGAACGAGATGAATAAGTTCATGTTATGAAATTTGCAGTATCTTTGCAACAAGTGTTAGAAACCACCAAGTTCATTCGAAGACAACAGATTACTACGAGAGTTCGGTTTGTTTGAGTATACAAATCGTGATGTGTACTTATATCAAAGTACATGCTGTGTTCGTATCTGTGTTCATAATAATTAAATTTTCTAATTTTGCGGTACTTTATTGCACTCCGTTAAGTTCTGTGGTACA
The DNA here is from genome assembly GCA_900060175.1 of Ferrisia virgata. Lineage (NCBI taxonomy): Eukaryota > Metazoa > Arthropoda > Insecta > Hemiptera > Pseudococcidae > Ferrisia > Ferrisia virgata. Next base: position 24,286 of record FIZR01008429.1, read on the forward strand.
CTTCTAACTGTGCTTTTCATTTCATGCTTGCAATAAAATGCTTATCAGCATTAGCTTATCAGCAATTACGCTGAGTCTAGTGCTAGAAGTTCAAGGTACAGCTTTTATGATGAGGTGCGTTTGTTAAACTTTGAAGCTCAAGAAACAGAAATGATCTATATACGCCGACAAATTTGTAATTTGATGTTTTTACTCTTCAATCTTCGTTCATCCTTTCATGTTATTCTTATTTTAAAACCTACGTATTCGATTGTACCTCGTATTATTTTATACAATAAAATTTCGATTGTTAATTTTGATGTAGTTTATTTTTAATTTTTTTTCTGTACTAGGTACTTGCTGTACGATCGTAATTAATGAATTGCTTTCACCGCTAAAAATTACGGTATATCAAAGTTTTCGGTCCCATGATCGGTGTCCAGTCGAAGTCTTCACTCGTACAGGAAAAAAAATGAATAAATTATGTAACGAATTTCGATTATTAAGTACCAAGAATACCTATATTTCTGTAATTATGGATGTCAATATGTTAGTAATATCGGCGTCATCAATGAATGATCGAATGTAGCATTTTGGTAAATCTTCTCGCATGTTTACAATACAGGTTTATAATCATATAATGATCTGTCACATTATCAGTAGTTTGGGAGATGGGATACTTTAGAAGTGTTGAGTTGACAGATCTCACTGATTACTCATGTTTGCGTGGGTAACGTGCTTTTTATTTAGTGACAAAATCCGTCTCTATTTTATTGTTTGATTAATATTAGCTATCGAATATTTACTTGAGATAATTATCCTTTGCCCGTGTCTGGTTTTCTTGATTTCAACCCTTGTTTCACACTGGTTGGAAACTTGATACTTCAAATTAGAAGTTTTGACTTTGAGCTTAACAATATTGGTATCCATATCCTCATTTCAAGTTTCATACTAAGTTCTGTTCTGTTTCATGTGGGCCTATTTTCTACTATAATTAAGATAGTACCTTATTTCTCAAAAATCCTGTATATATCTGGAGAGTTGGAAAATTTTAATTTTCGTTATGAGAACTGAGTCTTGAATAGTCTTAATCACCTACCCGTAATTTATTTTCAATTTTCATACCAGTAAATAGTAAGTATGCGCCTTTTCATGAATTGAAAAACGCATAAAGATTACACCACAACATCAAAACAGTTACATGAAAAAATGCAAAAAATGAAACCAAGTGCAGAGGTAGTACATTAGAATGGACGAGTGGAGTGCTAAATATTAATCAAAATTTGATATTTAAAAAAAAACTTGAATTACTATCTTTGCATTCAATATGGGTATGATTTAAATTTTTTAATAAAAATTAAATCATTGTTTTTCATTAGTAAAATTTTTGAATCTCCTAACTAAAATGGAAATTTGAAAAAGAAAACTAATAAATGATTTGTACAGTCATTTTCAAGTACGTCACTCGAGCCACGTCAACGTCAGAACCCGTTGATCATCTGAGGTTTTTTCAATTCAATTTGTTTACATAAAAAATTGATATTAGAAGACAATTTTATAGACTGGAACATTTACGTAACTGATTCTGAATTATGTATTAGATATTTATTTTCAAATGAATGATCAATAAAATTATTAATTCCTACGTTATAGTTTCCACGCTGGAATCTTCGTTTCATCTATTCTTTTTCGTTGTAGTTCCTTAGAGTGAATAGCCGCCTTACAAAATCTAATCGGAAAAATGTTCTGAAAGTTGCAATTCTAAGTTGATATTGTTACTGTTGCAATGAATTTAAGGTGTAAATATTTGGATGCGTTATGCTCGTAAGTAATTATTCGTGGTTTATCGTTTTGAGTTTGCTAGGGAATAGATCATCATCACTGAAACTTCAACATGATTCAAATCACTGATATTCAAAGTAAGTGTTCTATCTCATCATTACTGATAAGAATTACATTTTGAATCTAATGTTGAAAATCAAGCTCCGTTATCGATACTGTTTTCTTTTTTATTGCAGAATTGGGCGTCGGCTTAGCTGGATTTGGAATATCATTACTTATTTTAGGAGTATTGTTACTTTTTGATAAAGGATTATTGGCCATTGGTAATGTACGTATCGATGTTTTTTGATCATTTGAATAATTCTTGTAAGTATTAAAAATACGAGGTTAAAAAAATGACTTTTTTTCAGATTTTATTCATTTCCGGACTCGCCTGTGTCATTGGAATTCAAAGAACACTTCGGTTCTTTTTCCAAATTCAAAAAATCAAAGCTACAGCATGTTTTTTTGGAGGAATCGTAATAGTTTTAATAGGTTGGCCTTTGATCGGAATGATATTCGAATTTTACGGTTTCATCCTATTATTTAGGTATTTATAATTGCCATCTATTTTTTTTTCTTATCTGAGGACAAGTTGAAAAATATATTATTATTTAATTTTGATTGTTATTTCAGTGGTTTCTTTCCAGTAGCTGTAAATTTTTTAAGAAGAGTGCCAATTCTTGGAACATTCCTTAATCTTCCGGTTATCTCTAGTGTACGTTCTTTAATTTGACGATTAATTTTTCGTTTATTAAGAGCATATTGTAATTATGTTATGTTATCATATTGCTTTCGATTTTTAGATTGTCGAACGTTTTGCTGGCGATGCTCATCGTACAATGGTGTGAAAAATTCGTTGTCTGATGCAAATATAAAACAGATTTAAAGAATTTTTTAAATTCTCGACTTGGTTTACTGTGAGACCGGGTATTAATTTTTCCAATTGCGTGCACCATCTAGCAAAATGTTTATTCCTTTAACGTAGTATTTTGCATGCGTCAGTGAAACTATTTGGTTATTATTGTGTTGGTATATTGCTATTTAATTTCTTGAGTGATTTTCATTCGTTATGGATATAATATTGATATTTGTGTATTTTTTTGTAAATAAAAACATTTGATTTTTTAAAACACGACTACGTTAATCGTTAATTCGAAATCGACTTTGAGATTTTATGATTTATAAATTACGTTGAAATGAATAATTGATTGTCATTGTTGACGAAATTTTAAAAAAGAATATTTTCTAGATGTACCTTTGATATTGATTATTGTACCATTTTAAATTTTCTTATGTCTCGAAATAGCGTTTGCATTTTTCATTGATTAACTATGTAATTTATAATTGCATTTTTGATCCTAAACTTTTATATTTATAATTTCGATTTAAAAGTTTTTCGTAATCGTAATATTGTCTCAAAACAAAATTTTAACAAAAATTCATTTGATTGGTATTTTGATATAGAATTGCATAAAATTTTACCTCTCTCATGTTTTTTCTCTACGTGCACATCATTTGGTTTCGTCGAATTTTCTCAACTTCATTGCCAGATTCTAAGAATATCACTGTTTGGGTACACTGCGCTAAATGCTTCATATAAAATAACCAAGCTATTTTTAAATCAAGGGCGCGTTTTAAAAATCCATATTTTTCGTGTTATTTCGTGAATCTAATAATAGATGAGTAGATGGGTATTCAACATCACTTTTTTTAAATGCATACCTTTTATTATATCACTAAAATGAATTGCATGGTAAATTTTTACGATTTTGAGAATTTTTCCACGCAGTAAATGAAAATAAAACGATGGTAATATTGAAATTGTATTCAGCTATTATATTACATTATATACAAGGAACGATAATAATTATGTTTATGGCACAATGTACACGAATTTCTTTAACATAAATAAGGATTCGATGACTAATTAAATAGGTACACGTTCGATTTAAGATCTACTAAAATTTAGAATTATTCTATGGAATGAATCTAAAATATGAAATTTTTGATTTCGTCGTATAATACCAATACTAAAGCACCACCGGTACCTCTTAATACATTTGAAAAAGCTCCCTTGAAGAAAGCGCCAGTTCCTTCGGTTTTTGCAATAACGGACCAGCAGTGAAGAGTGCTTTTGTAAATAATTTCCGACTTGGCACGACCAGATTGCATCATCATACGTCTTCTGACAGTATCGAAAGGATAAGATACGATTCCAGCAACGGTGGTTACAACCTGAACAGGTAAAAAGGGAAGATGAGTTCATATTCGATGTGAATTTTTACAATTTCTTCATTATATCGACATTTACTTGATTCAAAAATATTACCTGAGCAATACCCCAAGATACGAAGAAACCAGCATTTTTGGGATCTGGTAACATTCCTTTGGCAGTGTCGAAGAAGCCGAAGTAGGCAGCACGGTAGATTATGATACCTTGAACCGATACCCCAAATCCTTTGTATAAACCTCCGAGACCATCGGTTTTGTATACTTTCTTTATGCAATCACCCAATCCTTTGAATTCACGTTTATCAGTTCCTTTTCCTACATCAGCCGCCAACCTTGACACGAATTTCAAATAAAGGTTACCTTCATATGTTGGTAGGTAGTTCAAAAAAATTAAAATCTGTAATTGCGTACCTAGTTCTGGCGAAATCCAAAGGATACACAAAGCATAGCGAAGTAGCTCCGGCAGCACCTCCAGATGCAAGATTTCCCAAAAAGTATCTGAAGAATTGCTTATTTTTATCTACTCCTCCCAAGAAGATTTGTTTGTAGATATCTTTGAAAGCGAAGTTCAATGCTTGAGTTGGGAAGTAACGAATGACGTTAGCCATGTTACCTCTCCAATAAGCAGTGATTCCCTGTTCTTTTGGAATTCTGATGAAGCAGTCGACCATTCCTGTAAAAATGAGTCGAGTTTTTAATCGAATATGAGGTGGATAATATGCATTTCAGTCTTTGAGGAATTCAATGTGCTTTTTTCAAGATTTTTCAGTTTTTTGAATAATGTTCTAACAATTAAATTTAGTTCTATTTTTATCTTCGGTTTTGTATATTTAGGTAGGTTAACAAACTAAGCGCTCGTCTAATTTTTATTTCCGATCTATTCACTTACATTCACTACTGCCTATTCATGTTACACGTGCAGTTCCTACAAATAGGATTGCTTATCACATTTCTTACCTTTGTATCGTTGTTCTGGAGGAATTTGTTTAGAAATATGTTGAACTTGTAACAATAATTTTACTCGTTCGATGGGCGCCACCGAAGTTTTCGAAATAGCAGCAGAAACACCTCCAGCGACGAAATCCTTAGCGAAGGCTACGGGATCAGCCATCGATGGCACCATAACGTTATTGTTGCTCGACATTCTTAAGTTTTAATTGAACTAAAAAAAAATTTATAAATCTAATCGAACGCAAACACTATTTTTCTACGAACTGAACGCGAGCACAGTTTTCAACTTAACTGATCAGCTATCGAGTAAAAGTTTTCTACTACAACGACGATTTTCTTTAATTTGGCATTAAGTCAATGCTCAGGAATAACCTACAGAGAAATTGCCAACGCTAATGTTGGCATTGTGATCGTATACAATATTAACCTTCACCAACTAACATTGCTCGTATTTTGCAACCCATGAATTGATAGGTAACTATGTTGAAAATTGTCAAGGGCTCGATGATTGGTAGCATTTTTATGCTATATTTTTCAAAATTGCTCAGTTAAAAGCGATAATTAGTCAATACTTTGCGTTTAGCCATTGATGAAATGAATACATGCTGTATATCAAGTTATCGTCGACTAGAATTACAAATTTTAATTTGCTCATTTCCCAAAGCATTGAATTTAATTATTTTTACTGTCGTCGATTAGTTTTGTTAATTTAGAAAGTTCTTTGACTCTTGAAATTTGAAAAATACTTCTTATTTCGTTAATTGTTTTCGTTTTAGATTTCGAAGTTGATATTTGTCTAAAGATAAGTTTTATTTTGAGTAGTTTGCGTTAGCCATCAGTTAATGCTATGTTGAAATTAGTTGATGTATTTCTTCTAAAAAAAAAAAAAAAAAAACATTAAATGTATTCGAACTCGAGAGGGTTAAAATTTCAATATTTATCAAGCTGGATGCTGGATGCCTGCCGTGCCTGTTTTTATATTTAATCTTCAGTCAAGGATAGTTGAGGTACAGGATTATTTTCGGAAGTCAGTGGGAGATCGTTACTTTTTGTGTATTTATAAATATAATTTTTCGATCAAATTTATCATAAAAAGAAAACAGCAGTCATATAAACCAAAACTCAACGATAATCAGAAATCAATAAACAATATTAACGAAAAATGTTAACAAAATCAATAGGCAACCTTTCTTTTATCCTTGTTTTGCAATCTATTATCTTTACTACATCTTTTAAATTATCTCAATATTTTTTTAATCATTTTATTTTTCATACTTTCGATAATTTACCCTTCACAGCATCACCTAGGTTGATTGTATTATGTTTAGTGTATTTCAACTATTCAGTATCTACTACTTAATTTTTCTGCATTTACAACTATTTACAGAAGGGAAACGACAAATGAGGTCCCCCGATTCCGGTAACATATTAATTATGAAGTATGAACCTTTGTTGAAGATGAACTACTACAGATCTCGTTTTAATTTCCATTTTCTGTCAATCTATACTTGCCCTCTTCGTTATAATTTAGAACGAAAATTGAAATAAGAAGCGCTCCAGAAACGTAACTCATAGCAAAACATTATCGTTTTAGTTACCACAAACGTTACCATAACAAAGAATGTTTTAATATCGTTCAATTTGCAGAACGATATGAATCGTAAGCTTTATGAAATAACCTTGAAAGACGATAATGAACCGAGGAAGAAGAAATGAACGAGAAATAATAATTATTGTGGTGAAATCTTGTGTTTGATAATAATGTATAATTTTTGCACCGTTCAAATACGAACACCAAATACGTAAAGATACAAACACACATTGCGAATAGTTTTAGAAAGTCCTCGTGAGTATACCGATAAAAAGTTCATGTTACGAAATATGCTCTTAAAAACTCGGTGAATCGAATATAATTTTTTTTTTTTTATTTCGTATCGCGAAATTATGATTAAGTATGGTGAAAATGATAAATCAAATTTAAAAAATTGTCAGTCAACTTTCAACCGGATATTAAAACTTTCAATTCCAAATCTCGGTGAGTACGCTAAGTAACAAATACAACCGGTAAGAGTAGAGTAACAATATTCGATACAAGGTTGTTCAAGCAGATAATAAGAAACAACGTTTAATCTGGTTAACTTCAAATTGTATTATGAATATGTAGGTAATTAAAAAATTGAACTGTTTTAATACGAAAATTATGAAAAGACTTGAACTTGGTTTATCTCGGTTGTTTTCATCACCTTTTACACCTCTCTAAATTAAACTGGAGCTACTATGTAATCTCGACTTGTTTTCATGGTACTTTATTTTCGTGATTTTTTTAACTGTTATATAGTTTTTAATCGCTGTCAAGCGTACTCGACTTTGATGATATTAAATTTTATTTTTTTTGTTTGTTTGTATGTTTCAAGGTATAAGCTTTACAAAATGATAAACTTCCAGATCGCGGAATATAATTACTTCGTTGGGAATTACTCGCTTTAGAATGGTTCTGTACGTTAGACTTTTGTTACTGGTCGGTTTGCTGCTGATCATTAGATTGGATTACAGCTCCGGTGAGTTCTTATATTTAATTTTCAATAAGTCAAAAGTGTTTCAATTTTATTTTAGATTATGCCTGTCAAGATGAAAATGACGTATTATTATATTATAGTCGAATACTACGTGTATTGATGTATATATTTTATAAGTAACATAAAGTAACTATCTAATCTACTTTCAGTCTCGAGTATCAACAGTTGGAATTATTCCGTTTTAATAATTGTAATATTGGTTTTACGTATGAAATCGGTATTAATTAACAATTTTTCCAGGACTGAAATGTTTCTGTGACGATTGCAAAAACAATACTTGTGTGACCAGCGATGGACTCTGCATTGCTATGGTTTTTCGAAACAGGGGTGTGGAAAGCCGACATTACAGGTAAAAAAATGGTATTTGTTATTTCAATAAGAATGATCTACCAAACATCACAATTATTCATCCGTGTATAATCCGAGTCATCCACGTTGATGATATAATATTATATTATTGCTAAAATAAGTGCACGACTTATCTAAATATTTGGGGAAAATGATGAATCGAACAGCGATTCGTTGCTGAACATTTCGACCCATTTTTATATACCTAATTGATTATCTGTAATCTATGTACCTTATTTATCTAACGAGCAAAATGATAGAATTAGTCGAATCACCCTCTTAGGTGCATTGAGAAATCTCTCTTGTTTTTTCCTGAACATCCACGCGTTTGCTGGAATCCTACGGTTTTGTTACAACATTACGTGAATCTTTGTTGCAATTCGTCAGATTTTTGTAATCGAGATTTACATCCCGAATCGATAGCGGTGCCAAAAAACACCACCGAATCGATACGTAGCACGTCTTCTTCAGGTAAAATGACGAAGTGGCATCGGCAATCAATGATGATGACCCTAACGTCGTTCCCAATTTTTACGAGTGCCATATAATCTTGTTTGCAGTGAAGTGTTTTTCTTATCCCTCACATAACAATGTTTTCGGTGTTTTTTTTTTTCTATACTATTTGAAAGTTTTCTCGTATCAGTCGTTCTAATCGTAACATCACCTACTTTTACCTTCTCTGCATAAATAAACGTACATGTAATTAGGTATGATTTTTTTTTTTTTGTAAAATATTTAGTCTTCTACGTGTACGTATTTTGTGAGATTTTTCGTCTTTATTACTCTTACTAGCATTACTATTACTACTACCACTGCTACTATCGATGAGTGTTTTTTTCACAATCCATTTTACGATAACGCTCGTTGTATTGATCTAACGATAGTGTACTTCGTTCAGTTCTAACCTCTCATCTAACTTAAGTCTTTCTCGTTATCTTTGAAGCGTACCCTCTAAATTCAAGGTACGTATGAAATGATGTCATTTACACGTGTATTTTCGTTTTATCTGTCTTAATTTAACGGGAAGCCCCCAAAAAAAATTATAATTCAAGTTCTTGGATAGATTTTCCTCCAAAATTTTTAGTAATATGTTGAAACAGAGGTGTTTGAAAGTATTTAATTTGATTTCTATTATTTTCCAATATTCGGACTCAAAACGAGACTTCTTGAAAGGAATGTAGTGCCAAACTCAAAATTCTGAAAATTTCATAATATTTGAATTTTACATCGTGTTTCGGCTTACAAACTTACAAGAGTGTTTCATAATATTGATTGCAGTTTCATATTTGTCTATCCCTCTTCCATTCTCTCTTCTCCGTATCTGAAACAAACCAAGATTTCAAGAATAGAACGTAAAACGTAACTCGAAAAACAAGTACTATTGCAACCCGTTCAACCAGTTTTGAACAAAACAGAATGGAATCAAAAATTCAAATCAAAATTTGATAAACATACTCCAAAAACTCGAAAACAGTGTTGTTATAACGCAAATAACAGAAAGAAAACATAACCGTAAAACTGAAAACCTCATATTTTTAGTAGTAACTAGTACAGATCGATAACTGAAACATAAAAATCTAAGAACGGGAACAAAAACAATAACTTGGAACTAAAGACGCTGAAACACCAAGATGAAAATTAGCAGAGATTACGGGAATTTTTTATCCAGAGTTACTCAAGATTTCTCCGTTAGGGGTGCTATTCATTAACTCCTGTTCAACCTGTTCCCAATTCTGATTGGTCAAGATCTCAGATGTTGATATGACGTAGATTCTTGCAGATCTATATCTAGAGAAAGAATAACTTCTGACCAATGACCGTTGAACCAGAATTAGTGAAGAGCGCCTCTACAGGGAAAAACAAGCTGTACTGTAAACCGTAATCCTTTTACCTCTGGAGCAGGAGATTTCCATCTTGATATTTCAGTGTCTATACTTAAAACCAAAAAAATAGAAATAACAACAAAATAAGAATAACCCAAAAGTAATCTCTATTTCTCTATTATTTTTAATCTTCATCGAGTCCTGCTCTTTTTGTGTTATTTAAATGGAAACATCGGATACATCTATTTCTTTTCACAAAACTTTCATCTTGCAGAAATTGCATTGTAGTACTTTCTCTTACAAAATTGGTCCATACAAACAATATTACAATGAGAAAAATCTCAAAAACACGAAAGTATCAATCAGAAAATAATAGTTACGAATAACAATGATTAATAATGGTTCCAAATAACCGTTTCCAGATGTAAATATTACGAAGCACTTACAGAACTGAAACGATGAAAGTAATGCATGAAAATACCAGAATAGGAACAAAAACTAATGACTAAAAGGTGAAGAACAATAACAGAAAACTATAAACAATATGAAATAGAGGTTTTGTAACGTAACGACAACCCAGAAATTTCGTTATAACAACACTGAGAAAATTTGAAAATAGATTTTTAAGAACTACTCAAATTTTAATCGAATAATTAAAGAACAGAATCTTTTTAGAACAAGAATAAGCAAAATTGAATCGAAGAACCAAAAAGCCAGTTTTGTTACAACGCAAATAACGAAAACGAAAACATAACCGTATAACAAAGAACCTTATATTTTTTTTTAGGAATAACGAAAGCAGAACGATAACTGAAACATAAAAATGAAAGAACAAAAACAATAAACTAGGAACAAAAAAATAACGGCCGTAATTTAAAATAGCATTTAAAAAAATTCTCAAAAACAGGAAAATAACAGTAAATAACCAAAAATAACTGATAGGGAAATAATCGTTATGAATAATAGCTATTAATAACCGTTATGAATGACAGTTATAAAAAACGGTTCCAAATAACTGTTGCAAAATAAAAATAACATGGTATAGTTACAGAACTGCAACGAGGAACTTTATGCATATAAATAATAGAACAACAAACAGAAACTAATGACCGAGAGGTGAAGAACAATAACAATAAACAATAATCAATAATAAAATGAGAGTTTTGTAACGTAACGATAACGTAAAAATTTTGCTATAACAATACTGTTGAAAACAGAAAAAGAACAAAAAAAGGTTCATATTTGTTCTTTAGTGTTCTTTGCGATTCTTTATATGTTTATATTCATGTTTACAGCTTTCTCGTTTCTTACATTTAACGTTTCAAGTAGGGGAATATGAAATGTATTTCTTTTCTAGCTCCTTGATTCATGAAACTGCAGTTTTCAGTTAAATAAACCAAAACCTAAATTTTGAAGAACCAAATTTAGGAACTGAAATCAATAACTGAATATTATTAAAAGAACCGTTCCGAACAGAAACCGAAACCTTAAATGTTAAGAACTGAATCTAAGAACCGAAATCTAAAAAATAAATTTAGAAGATCCGAAACTCAAATTGAACAAAGTGATACCAGCTCCTTGAAACACTAAAAACAAATATGAAAAAAATTTCTAAATTTCTAAAAGGCGAATGTGCCATTGATTGGTTATAATTTACTAATTTTCGAATCTTTTTCAAAGAAGATGCATGGAAATTACGTCAACATGGAAAGTGAGAAAGGAAAGCGAAATCAGTCAAGACTGAACGAGGGCGAGAATTCTGTTAATTTTTATCAATGAGTCGAAAAACTGGCCATTTTACTTACTGATCGAGATCGATATGCTTGAATTATTAATTAATCAACTTTTTACAAGTTCGACGAATAGAGCTTGTAAAAAATTAAATAAAAATTTCAATTTATAACGATGCGACGTAAGTTAAACGTTAAAAAATTTGAGAAAAATATTAACGACGATAAAAAGGAATGACGTTATTTCTGAAAAATAGGAATTAATTCGGCGATTTGTACAAGTACCTTTTTGTATACCTACTTTATGTATTTCGTCAGTAATCGTGCTACAATATCAGCATTAATTATCAGTAATTCGATAATAAAAAGGTCAAGTACATATATTTCCTCGTGTAGAACCTGTTTTTTAGATTGAATTGTGTGTTCTAGATAAAAACTTTTTTTTTTTTTATCAAGTATTTGCCATTTTATATTCATTTTAAAATTTTTTTTCGAGGGTTGTGTACATCTGGTACTTGGTTAAAAGGGCGGGGAAGGGGTTGTATTTTCGTATTGAGTAAGATGGAATATGCTTATGCGCTTATCTTATCACTTTTATCGTTTATTTATGGGAGGTTATTATTTCGAGTAAATGACTAAGTCCACTAACCATTAATTCTCGATCAAGTTTGCGAAGTTGTTTTTTTTATTTTATTTTTTTTAGATACCAAAAACAGGGAATCTTTTTCGATTACGTTTCGTTGCTAACATTATTGGTCGATGATTATTCTCACAACTCGAGTATATTATAAAGGAAATTTAACTTCATAATAATTTTATAGATTACCATATTTATTTAATACGCTACTTACCTTGTAGCGATACCTGCCGTTAGATAGGAATTTTGAAAAACGTTAGTAATACAGTAAGAGGTGCTTGAGAAAGAAAGAAAAAAAAAATTTGTAGGCGTACGACGTACATACATTGTGCTGCGTTGTATGGTATTGTTTTTCTTTATCTTTACAGCTGTACGTCTATAAATCTACCCCCTCAGAACCCGTTCGAGTGTCATACTTCCAAATCGGTTAGAAACGATCTGGAAATTCAATGTTGCGCCGATTATGATTATTGTAACGAAAATTTAAACCCGTATTTGTCTGATAAAGGACCACCAGGTATGTGTATTTTTGATGTCGTCGGATGACGGTTGGCACGTTGATGATCTCTTCGTAGTATCTGTATCTATTTTTCTCTATGTTCTATCGATCGAAATTTTTCGCTAGTTTGCTTCGCCATCACCTTTGTTGTTGTAGTATAACACAGGCTGAGGCTATACCATAGGCATAGGCTATGTATCTGCCTACCTACCTAATAGTTTTCTATCCTCCTTCTGTCTACTTTTGCCTGTTGTTACACTTTTTTTTTTTTTATTATTTATTAATTTACTACTATGCTGATGTACATACACGTATATAAGTAACTCACTTGAATCGTATATTAGAGCAGTTTTTTTATGTAGAATTTGGTGAAAGTGCATGAATTTTATTTGGTAGATAGTTAGATACCACGAGTACAAATTGGATCTTTTCTTTTTTGAAATTAATTCTCTGTCTTTTTAACCACAGGTGTTATGGAGATTGATTTACTCTTACGTATACCTCTTTTGCAATAAGAGCTAATAATTGTGTGTTAATGTAAGGTCTTGCGTATTCGTCACTAAAACGATAATGAGCGATTGATAATATGTAAATGATGCTTTTTATTTGTGATAATTATAAATTATACTGTTTACAATATTATAAGTAGATAGCGGTTGAGCATTAGATACTTAAATATGTTTATTATTTTAGCGAGTAATTATTCCCTTTTTTCGTTGTATCTTTGTTGATTATTTTTTTTTAACGATGATTTTGTTTTACTGCCGATAATCAACACACCAACCCAGTTGCCTCTAAATGAAGGATTAGAACTGAGAATTATTCAGACGGCGAATATCTCAGAGGTTTAAACGCATTAATTTGATCTTCTCTACGTTTTATCAACAAAGTGGTTGATTAATACTAGAATCAAATTTTTCCGCCGAAAGCTCTTCATCGAAAAATTTTATTTGTCCAGCTTCCAATGGTGTATTTCCTATTTTTTTTATCTGTAGCGAATTTTGCATAGAAATAAATGAAATATTAACAGGGATGAGTTTTAAAAATTTTCCAAAATCCAAAAACTCGACCTGCACGCTCAAGATTTGTTTCTGAAGGTTTTGTCATGCTCTTTATCACTATCTATGTTCCATACGAATCCTGATCTGAAAGTATGGGTATGCCTTTTGTCAGTATACAAATATCGATTGTTGTTCAAAAATTTAGATTAAGCTTAGCACGATACAAGAAAATTGATAATAATTTGTGCACAGTTAAAAGCTCATATCTAGCATTACTATATAGATTTATATTTAGGAAGCTAAAAGTTTATACTTTTAAATGCGTAACTAGGACCAGTCCGAAAACTACATGCTAAATTTTATACCTTCAGTTCAATTTTATGGAGAGATATGCGCAAGACAAACTTGCGAAATTACAAAAACTAAACTTAAGGTTGTTTGCAACCCTTCTCCCAATTGCAATGCAAACGCATAGGTAGACGTATTACAGGTCAGCAAAAAAAAAAAAAAAAAAAAAGAAGCTTCGCACTACATTTTATTGCAAAGATATGTATAAATGAACTGGGTTGTAGATAAACAGGTTTAAACTGATTTGTTGATGAACAAGACTAAACCTGTTGTCAAATAAATAGGTGTGAATTGGTTTGTAGATAAACACGTCAAAACCAGTTTGCTAGTATATACAAGTTTAAACCAGTTTGTAGGTAAAGAGGTCTAAACTAGCTTTTAGATGAACCAGTTGACAGGTATACTCAGGTTCCAACCAGTCCACTGGTGAACGTGTGCAAGTCTGCAGATGAATAGGTTTAAACCAGTTTCTAGATAAACAAGTTTAAACTGGTTTGTTGATGAACAGGTTTAACCAGGCTTTTAGATGAGCAGGTTTGAACTGGTTTGTAGATAGACGCGTTTAAATCAGTTTGTAGATATGCACAGGTTTAAACCTTACTGCAGATGAATAGGTGTAACAAGTTCGAACCCTTTTTGCAGTTGAACTGGTTTAAACCACTTTGTAGATGATCCGGTTTAATCCAGCTTGGTGTTAAAAAGGTTTGAACTAGTTAGTAGATGAACTAGTTTGAGAATATACTAAGGTTCAAACTGGTACATAGATAAATATGTTCAAGTTTGCAGATGAACAGGTTTAAACCAGTTTGTAAGAAAATAAATTTAAACTGGTTTACAGATAAACAAACAGGTTTGCAGATGAACAGGGTTGAACTGGTTTGTAGATAGACGTGTCAAAGTCGTTTGTAGAAGTACACAGGTTTAAATCAGTCTGCACATGAACAGGTTCAAACTGGTTTATATTGCAGATGAATAAGTTTAAACTGGTTTGTAGATAAACGGATGTACTCAAGTTTTTTGATTTACAGGGTTGAACTGGTTTGTAGATAGATGTGTTTAGATTAGTTTGTGGGTGATTTAAACCAGTCTGCAAATGAACATGTTTAAACCTGATTTGTAAATAAACTGGTTCAACCCAACTGGTTTGTATATAGATCAAACGGTTTAGGCTGATTTGTAAATGGACAAGTGTAAGCTCCCTTGCAGATAAATTGGATTAAACCACGTTGTAGATAAGCAGGATTAAATCGGTTTCCAAAGTCTCTTCGAAATTATTTATTCATTCGAGTAGAAGTGAGATTTAGGGTGAAATGGACTATGAACCCTCAAGCCATTTTATCCTTAAGAAATAACACACAGTCAAGGTTGGTTTTATTTTTCTGATCGAGTTGTACAGAAATGAGTGTTCCAGAATCCACAGAAGCCGGATTCATTTCTCAATATTGGTGGCGAATTTTTTCTGAATTTGTTTTTTATCTTCGTAAAATTTTGTGCAACATTATTTAAAAGAGTACAGTGAAGTTTAAATTTTGTTTTTGGAACCGAGCTCGTTTTAGAATGCAGGCTTTGTCTTCGGAGTGAAATTAGCTCGTTTTCGATGTTAAGCTCAGGCTCCAATGTCACACCTCTCTATTAAAATATTAGACGCTTGTTCCTCTAGTTTCGCAGCCGGATTATTTTTATTCTATATATCGTATATCTACTCTGAACCCAAGATCTTTCCATGTTTAATATTGGGCTGCAATTCTAGAGTAGGGCTTCGGAGCGACTCAATGAAAAAAATCCTAGTTTGTTGAATTTTCAAACGAAGCAATTCGACCATCGTATAATCATCGTTACTTTACTAATATGAACACGTGAGACGTATATAAGAATTCACTCCTTTACTTGTTCTCCCCTTGAACTATATATAGCGGGTAAATTTTACAAGGGGTGAGGGGAGAACGGTAAAATGGCATGATTTTTATGAGCCACACACTAAATTCGTGCTATTTGGTGATAGTTAGTAGTGTTAGAAATACCTATCAAAAATTTTGTCTGATAGTTTAGGCGAGTTCAGGGAAAGTATTTCGAGTACCCTATGTACTTTTGCTGAGTCTACTACTAAATGGTATTTTATATTTGTTCGTTAAGCATTTCATATGTAGAGGTACAATCGCATTAAGAAGAGTATCGTAGAATTTACATGTACGAATTTTTATTAATCAGCCATTTGATGGTTTGTATTTTTAAACCGATGTATAGATGTTATCATAAAAGTGGAATGATAATGCATTGGTACAGTAAAGAACCCGACAAAGAACCTAGATGTAATACAAATACCACCACTGAAAAATTTAAATGTTGCTTGGATAAGGATTTCTGCAATCGGGATCTTGTAATACATCTTCCTGTCCCAGAAACACCAACAACAACATCTGCTCCCGTTCCAGCACCAGCTCAACAAGGTACGCGATTACCCGTTTGTTCGTTTGAATATTCGAACTGAATTCAATCATTAATGGGCAACTTTTCTTCGCATTGTATACGTAAAGTGGCTAACGCTCTCGTTCCATCGATTATTTTTTTTATTATTTTTTTTTTTTTGAGGGATTACATATGCGTGAATTTGTGAATGTATAATGTCTGTACTTGACGTGTTACGTGCTTTCATGTACATGTATTCTAATGTACCGTACTTTTTTCATTTGAATGGGGTGCCATTCGATGAGCTGACTGATCGATTGCGTTTGAACTTTTTTTTTAAATCATTGCGATCTTTACATCCATACTCCTTTATCATTTTATGCATTATTCATCGATATTTTTACGACCATACCGATAACTTTATCATACGGGTATTATCAACAGGCGTGATTATTTTTTGCATGATCCGTCCAAACGTATCCAATTTACTGTAAATCATTTTTCAATGCCTATGCATACCGCAGGTCTCCACAGTTTTTTAATTTCATAAACTTGGGCTCTAATCTCTTCATTATAATCATTATAATAATAAAGTTCCTGAAAAATAAAGCTTCCAACAGTCTAAAATGTTATTGACATTTTATTCGAAAGTAAATTTCGTGTAAAATTACTTTTAATTGATCAGTACTTAATTTTGGAATAATTAAGTGTTTTTATGTATTAATTAAACGCGTCGTGCGAGTACGAAGTAAATGTTAAGATTTTGACGTTTCAATCAATCAATTTTCAAGTATTTCTGCTGTGTTAGCGTTCATCATTGTTAATGCGATTTGCTTAGTGTGCAGTTTCTTCTTTATTATTCGCATTTTCTCATTCGTACCTATTCGGATTCGAAATGATGATTCATGAATGAAAGTAGTTGTAATAAGCCAGGCAAGAGAAGTAGAAATGATGGAAATAAATAGTGGTTGCTACTCGAATTGGAATTCCTTGAAAAATACCTGCTTATTTTTATGTTAACCTTGAACAAATTCTTAAACGAAATGTTTGGTTTATTCGATGTGAAGATTGTGGTTTTTTTTTTCTAAATTTCCCCTCTTTCCCCTCTACCATCTCCTTTCGCATTTGTCTTTCTATTCGAAATATAAGTACGGACGAATGATGTGCTCGTTTGAAATTTTATGCGAATGCTTGGAAAAGTGACAAATGACGAAATGTTGCGAGGTACAATGAGTAGAACAAAAATGAATTTTTTGCCATGAGAGTGAAGACTGAAGAACCAATGAGTTCTGAATAATTAAATTGATTCCTGGTTCCTGTGATGCTGTGTAGTCCAGCTGCAAGGAAAGGGTTGGTTACAAATTCAAATTCGAGCTTTTTTCCTACAATTTTTCATGAGTTTCCATCAATTTTTTTCATGGGTTACCCCATTTTTGATGAATATTTTGCATTTTTTATCCGTTTTAGTCAATTTTTGAAACCAATTTTCGACGATTTTTAACAATCTTTATCATAATTTAGGTCGACTTTCATCCATTTGCGTCAATTTTTTTTCAATTTTCGGTGATTTTTAGCCTTTTTTTTTAAATTTACTTTTTATCCATTTTTATCAAATTTTTACAAAATTTTCTGTGATTTTCAAAGATTTTTTTTTTCATATTGTAGCTTGATTTTCACGCATTTGTCTTCATTTTTGCGTGATTTTTGATCAATTTTCTTCATTTTGTATCTATTTTAGTTAATGTTTTACCCAATTTTCAGTAATTTTATTCATAATTTGTATCAATTTTCACCCATTTTTTTCACAATCTTTTGTGATTTTTTAGGCATTTTCTGCAATTTTTTATCCCATTCTCGATAGTTTTTAACTATCTTTTTCGTATTTGTGTCAAGTTTTTCCCAATTTTTGGTAATTGTTTTTACGATTTTTTTGTTTGTGGTTTAGGTACTTTTTCAACAGTTTTCAACATTTTTCTTCGTGATTTTTGATTAATTTTCTTCACTTTTTATCCATTTTCATCAAATTTTTTAGAAAATTTTCAGTGATCTTCAATACTTTTTTTCTATAATTACAGTCGACTTTCTTCATCCATTTTTCCATAATTTTTTGTGATTTTTAATCAATCTTTTGCACTGTTTACTTATGTTTTTATCGCTATTTAAATGAATTTTTACTCACTTTTCAAAGTTTTTTTGTGATTTACGATCAATTTTTACCCAATTTTTGGTAACTTTCAAATATTCTTTTCATATTTTAGGTCAATTTTCGCACATTTTTCAATATATTTTGTGATTTTTGATCATTTTTCTGGATTGTTGCACAATTATGTAAAGTTAAATAATGGAAAACGATTCAAAAAATGAAAAAAATGAAAAAATAAGAAGAGTAGAAAAATAGAAAATGAAAAAAATTGACGCAGGGAAAAAAACTGAAAAATTAATTTAATATGGAAAAATAAAAAAATTAATAATCAAAAAAATTTTTAAATAATAAAAATTGTAAACTTTTTTTCTATTTTGTTCAGTTTGGTGTCATAAGGATTTGTAAAAACGTAATGTGACATTCAATGGCATTAGTTTTTTGGAAAATTATAAAAGTTAAATATTTAAAAAAAGCAGAAACTAAGAAAATTTTTAAATTGAAAAAATTCAATAGTTAAAACAAATTTTTAATTTTAAGATACTTTATGGTTTTGATTTTTTATTTGAAGTTTTTGATTAAAAACGCGTAATGATAGGTGATTGTATAATTTTTATATTGTTTGATAATAATGAAATCAAATATCAAAATGGAGAGAAGAGAAGAGTAAGCGTTTTTGATCAACAAAATTTTGAACTTGAGGGAAAAGTACTGAAATTTTTTTTTCTTAAGTTAGATCCTTTTTCGTATATTTTTCAATGGTTTTTTTATGATTTTGGTTCAATTTTCTGCACTTCTAACTTGTTTTTATCAAACTTTTGCCTAATGAACGAAGATTTTTAACGATTTTTTTCATATTTTAGGCCAACTTTTTAGCCATTTTTCAACATTTTTTTGTGATTGAAGAATTTACTCGATATTGCATTTTGAATACCGAGTATTAGAAACTGTTCCATAATGTTTTTTGAAATTTATTTTGTAAATTTAAAAATTTTTAATTTAGCTTGACATTCTGCATTGTAATGGTCAATCTAGTTGAATATTTCTCCTCAGGGTTATCGACAAAAAAAATGCGCAATTTTCATTCAACTGTACTTTTCTTCTTACATGGTTGTTTGTTTCTCATCACTGTAGTGTAATTTTAAGCAAATTGCTGTGTATTTAATTACGTATACTGCTGGAAAAGCGACGTACATATTATTTGTACTCCATTACCAACAATGTACCAATCGCAAGTATCCATTACATCAATAAAATGATTCTCATTCCATTATGTTCATGTTTCAAAATCTTGCAGATGTTTAATTATGACACTTTATTTCGATTTTCAGTAAACTACATAAATATGAACAGTGCTATATTACACAGTATGTAATGTACCTAACTACCTATGCTACGTAGTACATTGGTAGCTAGTTGTGTAAGTTTTTTTTGTTTTTTTTTTTTTTTTTTTTTTTTTTTTTTTTTTTAAACGCTTACCGATGTATTTTTGTATGTACCATCGTATAATGTTTACTAGGCCGTTTTAATTTTAGTTTTTTTTTTCTTCAAAAGTTGGAGAGGTGGTATGGAAGGAAGGCTTCAATGGAGGTAAAAAAACGAGACCTCCATAAGGCACATCCAAGGCCCCTATTAAATCTACATACCTAATTTCAACTTCCTAGCTTAATTTGGAGGGGAGTTATGCGAGAAACAAACTCAAAAAACAGGAAATACCAATCGCAAAACTTCATATTTGGGGCTGTGTGGGAGTGTAATGCGGCTGAAAGTCGAGACCCTCAAAAGGCACATCTAGGGCCCCTACTAAATGTACATATATAATTTCAACTTTCTAGCTCAACTTGGAGGGGAATTATGCGAGGAACAAACTCTAAAAATTCAAAAAATGAGGAAAACCTATCAAAAAACCATTTTTTTGGGGCTTTCAAGAGGTGCGATGAAGCTAAACAGTCGGAATCCCCAAAAAGCACATCTAGGGCACCAACTAAATGTGCAAACTAAATTTCAACTTACCATCTCAATTTGATGGGGAGATAGGAGGGAACGGCCCGTTTTCAAGGTCAAATAGGGGAAACCCCCTTATTTCTCCTCCTAATTGACTTAGGAGGTTGATTTTTGGATATGTTATACCGCGTTTGATTCTCTATCAATTGTTTTAAAAGGGTCAATTTTGGGGGTTTTTGGCCCCTCAGCACCCCAAGTTTATCTCCACTCATATATATATATCCAATCAGTCACCAAACTGAGCCCATTGACCGAATTGGAGCGATTTTGGTCGGTATCCAGCGAAGTAAATGATTTTTTAATGTTTGGGGAAAAAAATAAAAATGAATATCTGGCATGGTTAAAAATTGTCTTAATGGTTTTCTAGGACTCCAAAACGGATTTTGATGATACTCCCCCCCCCCCTCATCGGTCGTCGGTCGATACACTGTAATAATCTGGTTTTCTAGGGCTCCAAAACGGATTTTGATGATACCCCCCCCCCCCTCATCGGTCGTCGGTCGATACACTGTAATAATCTGGTTTTCATTGACAATATGACATAGAAAATCAGGTTAAAAATTTAAAAATACAAAAGATTTATTTATTTATAAAATGTTGAGTGTGAAAAAATTTATGATGAGTGTTTTTGATTTCTGCACTTTGTGTTGAAATGTTCAAGTTGAATAAATGTGAAAAAAAAATTGGAGAGTAGGCATTGTACGTTTTTAATTAACCTCCTTAGATCTGAGACCACTTTCATATGTTAAAATACATTCAAATGTATATTCAGGAGACAGACCTCAAACATGCATAAAATAAGTGTTGGTTGCCTACTCACCCCTGAATTTGTTCTCGGAAATAGAAAATTTTGTTTTGGAAAACATTAGTAAAATCCGACAAACCTACGAATGATATTATAAAAATTAAATGCGGAACGTTTAAGAATTATGTAACATCAAATGATGCCCCACTTGATAATTTCTGTTTCATAAATAATGGAGATTCAGTGAAAAAAATTTGGAAAAAAAAGCTCTGAAAAGTGAAAAAAACTGGACCAACACGGTCCACTTTGGGAACCATTTTCTAAAAATTTTCAAGCAATGCAAAACATCCCTTAAAAAAATTATCAAGTGGGGCATCATTTGATGTTACATAATTCTTAAATGTTCCACATTTAATTTTTGTAGTATCTTTCGTAGGTTTGTCGGATTTTACTAATGTTTTCCAAAACAAAATTTTCTATTTCCGAGAACAAATTCAGGGGTGAGTAGGCAACCAACACTTATTCTATGTATTTTTGGGGTCTGTCTCCTGAATATACACTTGAATGTATTTTAACATGTGTGAGAGGTTTCAAGTCTAAGGAGGTCAAGTGACATATCATCAAAAACGTAGACCACGTAAATTGTCATCATAATGTTTAATTTTATTTTCGATTTTTTTGGTGCTAACATGTCACAGTAGACCACATGAGACCAAAAAAAACTTCGCATTTTTTTTTTTGCTTTTCAAAGGTTTTGAAATTCTGTTTAAAAATGGAAAAAATCATGTTTAAAATTTTTCCCAGGTAATAAAGTGAAAATATGAAATATCATAATTTTTTATGACATAATAAATGAAAGTATTTTTTTTTTTTTTTGCTTTTTCACTCCAAAAAAATTTGAAATATTCGATTTTTTTTTTATTTTTAAACATGGTTTCAAAATCTCTGAAAATTGAAAAAAAAAATACGAAAAGTTTTTTTTTTTGATATCATGTGATCTACTATGACACGTTATTTCCAAAAAAATCGAAAAAAGATTAATTTTTTTTTTCGATTTCTATGCAAATTTTGTAATTTTAAATCGAGAACGTTTGGTGTAAGGGTCAAGTTAGAGACGCCAAATTTTTCCCACGTTCATTTGACGTCGTCTCGCAACTTTCGTTCCATATCCTCCTCCAAATTTTTGAAAAAAAACTTAGAATTGAAATGGCCTAATGTTTACTTTATAACAATGCAATGTGTATTGTTATCGTATATATGTATATTGTATTGTCAACTAATTTTCTATTGATCGGTTCGGTGCATGGTGAAATATGCAGTAAGGAAAGAAACTCGTGTTGAGTAATTGGATTTTTTTCAAATACTCAGCAATTTTTTTTTAAATAGAGCTGAACTCTTGAACGAATGTAATTGATAAGATGTTTTGGTTTTTTGCACGTAAAAATGCATAATATCTTGCTTGCATGTGACTCTTCGTTTTTTTTATCTTTGTAAAACCAGCTTGCTTTACAGTATGATTAAGGCTTGGCTATTGTGTATATGGTAAATAGCAATATTACTCGGAAAAATAATAAAGATACGAGTAAAAATAAGGCGTAAACAATGAGCAGGCGTCAAATATCTGGTTGGTATTGCTCTGCAATTTGGTATGTATGTAGCATGGTACTTGATGGTTATCTATTGTACGCACATTCGCATGCGATAATTTTTAATGCCTGCTCAGCATGTAGTGTGCTTATTAATGTTCGTGTTCATGGTTTGTGTGCGTGTGTCTGTGCATGAATGATATAATAATACACAATATTATAAAATGCGGATAATATCGCTTACATCGCATTTAATATGAATTTTATCTAATAGCAATTTACAATTTGACTAACAGTTAGCCATTGGTCTACGGAAAACCTGGGACGATGGCAAGTAGCTGCTTATGTAGCCATACCAATCGCGTTGGTATGCCTTTTGGGTATCATCATATTTCTCGTGTACTTCGTTCGCAAATGGAACAATAAATTATCGCAAGAATACTCTTACGACGATGCTGACATTACAAAAGCTCCCGATCAGCAACCTATCCTGGGACCCGCCTCGTTGCGCGATATGATCGAGATGACTACCAGCGGATCTGGCTCAGGTATTATGTACATGATAAAAATCTCACATTTATTATGTTTATTGGAATTTTTTCTCGTTGCAGATACCTGTACGTATGCATTTCGAGTGAATGATATACCTAACTTACGTGTGTGTATTTTTTTTTTTTTTCGTGCAGGTTTACCTTTATTGGTGCAACGCAGCATCGCGCGTCAAATTCAATTGGTCGAAACAATCGGTAAAGGAAGATTCGGTGAAGTTTGGAGAGGTCGCTGGAGAGGAGAGAATGTCGCCGTTAAGATATTTTCATCGCGAGAAGAAAGGTCGTGGTTTAGAGAGGCGGAAATTTATCAGACTGTCATGTTACGTCACGATAATATTCTCGGTTTTATAGCCGCCGATAATAAAGGTACGTTGGGCTGGTAGAGATACTTTTCCAACGCATCAAGGGCCTAGTTTGGTTCTCCTTTTTATAAGAAAATTCGAAATGCAACGTGAAAGTGTACAGGGTAGGATATACTTATTCATCTGGGATGATCCGTGCCATTTTCCCCCAAGTATGATTTTTCATGGTCAAACTGATCGTACGATTGATCTGTTTTTGTGGATTCGTAGGCTATTGAAAGGAGATCAGAAATTGATAAGTACCACTCTGAAAGCTCAGAATTGAAATTACAATGGTTTAAAGCTACCATCGAAAAATAGGGAAAAAGTACCACGAACAGGACATTTTATGTTTATTTCGATCGATCAGTTTTCAAGATTAGAAATTAATACCCTTACTAGGCAAGAGGGTCTCCACTAGGACGTTTCAATTTTAGTTTTTTTCTTCAAACGTGCAGAAGGGGTGAGGAAAACTTTTGAAATAACATCCAATGAGTCAATTATTAAAGAAAGAGAATATGTGTTAGAAAAGAATCAGTCATGGATAATAGAGGACTCCCTGCTGATTATAGAGCAGTGTAGGCAAGCCAAATGTTGTGGCAACAACGAAGAATATAAGCTGCTGAACAGATCAGTCCAGCAGTGCTGTTGTAGAGACAGAGAAGCCTACCCTAACCAATCGTGCAATGAAATACAGGAATACGCAAACCACAATGAGACCAGTGCAGTATACAAGAAAATACGTCAGATCGCTAGAGATTTTAAACCCAGAAAGTGAGAGATCAAGAAAGATGACGGCATAGTTCTGTGGGATTCTGTAGGAATCCTGGACAGCTGGAAAACATACTGCTTATGGTTGCACCAAGACAATGGAATGCCAAAGATAAACCAACTGGTTCCTACCATCGAAGTGACAGATGAAGATGAGCCAAATATCCTGTTAGATGAAGTAAGGAATACAAAGCACCTAGTTGCAATGGTATTGGAGCTGAATTGTGGCAGGCTCTTGGTGAAAATGGAATCAAAGCAGTTTGGGTGTAAATCTGTATATGCTCTAATTATCAAACAATCGCTCCAATTCCACACAGCAGCAAAGTCATGTTACAAATCCTAAACAACCGGATCAAGGCGTATCTACACAGGCAAAAATTCCACCTCAACAAACCGGGTTCATTCTAGGAAAAGACACAAGAGAACAGATGATAAATGTCTGGCAAATTATCAAAAAGTGCAGGGAGTTCAACATAAATGTAGTGGGGTATTTCATAGATTACGCCTAAGCTTTTGACTGCGTGAATTGGAAGAAGCTCTCCAAAGTTTTAAGAGTGATGGGAGTCTGTGCTCATGTTGTAGATTTGGTGGATTCCCCTATATGAGTTCAATTTCGTGGTGGTGAGAGTTGAGGATGAAGAATCTGAAGTTTTTCAAGAGGAACATGGAGTGTGTCGAGGACAGTGTTGCAAGAACGCGTCTTCTTCCGTTCTTAAAGAACGCGTTCTCGTTCTGAAGAGTTCCAACTTCGTTCTTTTCAAGAGCATTCATTAACTTCGCTTCGTTCAACGAGCGTTCCTGTTCGTTCTTCCCCTGACGTTCTTGTTCCCACTCTTTCTTTTAGCCTAATTTTCTATGTCATATTTCCAATTAAAACCTGGCTGTTACAGTCTTACAACCAACAGCGGATGGGAGGGGGGGGGGATATCAACACAATCTGTTTTAGGGTACTAAAAGATCATAAAGACGTTTTTTTAGGCATGTCTGATATTTGTTTTTATTTATTTATTTATTTTGAATATTAAAATCATTTACTTCGCTCAATATCTACCAAAATCGCTCCAATCCGGTCGATCGGCTCAGTTTGGCAGTGGATTAAATATATATGAGTGGAGATAAACTTGGGTCAAAATTCAAACATGTCCCAATTTTAGGGAGGTGGTGTTGAGATGTCAAAAATGCAAAAATTATCCCTTTTTAAGCCAATTGTCAAAAAATCAAAAGTTGTATAATATGTACAAAAATCAACCTCCAAAGTTAGTTAGGAGGGGAGATGTAAGGATTTCCCCCTTTTTGGCCTTGAAAAAAGGCTATTCCTCCCCTATTTCCCCACCAAAATGAGCTGGGAAGTTGAAATTTAGTATGTACATTTAGTTGAGGCCCTAGATGTACTTCTTCTGAGTTCCAACTTTTTAGCTCTATTGCACCCTTTCACAACCCCAAAAAAATTGAAATTGGTTTTAGGCAGGCAAAATTGTTGGAAATACATTACAAACAAATTAACTGAAGAACGAAGAACGTAAGAAAATTTATGTGTTCTCGTTCCCATTCTCGTTCCTTTAAAACATTCACCTTTGTTTATTCCTTGTTCTTCAAGAATCTCAAGTTGTCCGTTCTCGTTCTCGAGAACGTTGACGTTCTCATGAAAAATGTGTTCAAACCCGTTCTCGTTCTCGTTCCATTCTTGTAACACTGGTCAAGGATGCATATGATTCCCGCAGTTCGTACAATGAACCTCTATCTATCCCTCCCCTTATAACTTTACTGGTACAATCCCGACAGAATACATTTCTTAGCTATATTTACGAGTAACATACTTTGGTCGGATTTCACAAATTACCTTTGTTCTACCCTGAATAAAACCACGTTCAAGTTTGTTGTTGCCAAGCAAGGACCTGATGCCAGCTATGAAATGTACTCGGTCTGTAGTAAGACCCACCAAAAGATTGACTTAAAGTGTGATCAGACTCTGGATTCGGAATGAAAGTTGATTCTAAACCTCACCATTCCACTCCAGAAACTAACGATGAAATTTTCTCATGATAGCAACATAATTTTGAAAGAGTTCTCAAACCTTGACTGCTAGCTCCATCCAACTACGGAGCTATGATTTCACTGATTTTAAATTTCATTACGTTGCTTTTGAAGTCAATGAAAGATTCAGTATGTGTATCAGCCCCTGGCTCTTTGACTCTAGAGCAATTTTAAATGCTGCACTCCGACTCCTGAGCTGGTTTATAATTTATTTACTTCAATTTCGGATCGACTCGGAGTCATTCTGGGCTCATTTTAGCTTCGAATTCGGAGTACTTGGCTCTGACTTCTTCTCTTCGACTTTGGAAGTTCACTGAGAGACTTCACGTTGATTCTAAACTTAGAAATAATTTTCAAACGTGGACTTTTACTTTATCTGACTCTCAGTTACGATAACGATACCAGTGACTTGGATTTCAGCTGGACTCCGAGTAACATCAGGTCCTTATTGGCAAGAGCATACTAATTTGTTTATATTATTTCGAAATTAAGCGTTGGAAATCCAATACTACGATTGCAGTCTCACTGGTTTTTTTTTTTTTCGCAAATAGCGAAGCTTACTTGTCATAAATAATTTTCTAATTCGCAGATAATGGAACCTGGACGCAACTATGGCTAGTGACCGATTTCCACGAGAAAGGTTCGCTGTTCGATTATTTAAATAAGCAAACCGTCGACGTAGTCGGTATGGTAAAAATGGCCTACTCTATTGCCACTGGCTTGGCACATTTACACATGGAAATAGTCGGTACTCAAGGTAAATCGGTCGTATAGCGATTTTATTTTAATTATTTTATTATTATGTTGTTACGTGTGTTTAATCGCGTTTTCGGATGAATTTTCAACACAGGTAAACCTGCCATCGCTCATCGTGATTTAAAATCGAAAAATATACTCGTCAAGTTTAACGGAATGTGCGCCATTGGTGATCTCGGTTTGGCTGTTAGACACGACGTGCAAACCGATACCGTCGATATTACGCTCAATCACAGAGTGGGAACTAAACGTTATATGGCCCCAGAGGTTAGACTGCAATTTGTTTTTAAATCCTATGCTACATGTAAAAATTACGTTATGCAGAAATTTTATTTCAATTTTAAAAATGCCCAGTACTGCATACGCTTTATGTAAAACTTATCAATTGAAAAAAAAAAAAAAAACATTTTTTCCAATCAGCATTACGGGTAGAAAGGTTTCAATGGGGTTAAAAAGTGTAAACCCCCGAAAGGCACATCTAAGGCTTCAACTAAACGTACATACCAAGTTTCAAAGTCCTGGCACAATTTGAAGGGGAGTTATGTGAAGAAAAAACTCAAAATATAGGAAATATCGACCGAAAAATACGTACTTAGGGGCTGTGCGGAAGTGTAATGGAGCTGAAAAGTCGGTACCCCCGAAAGGAACATCTAGGGCCCTATACTGAATGTAAATACCAAATTCCAGCTTCACAGCTTTATTTGGAGATGAGTTATGCGAGGAACAAAATCAAAAAATGAGAAAAATGAGAAAACCTGACTAAAAAACCACATTTTTGGGGCTGTGAGGGGTTGCATTG
Source organism: Ferrisia virgata (assembly GCA_900060175.1). NCBI lineage: Eukaryota > Metazoa > Arthropoda > Insecta > Hemiptera > Pseudococcidae > Ferrisia > Ferrisia virgata. The sequence goes on from FIZR01008429.1 coordinate 52,367, forward strand.
GAGCTAAAATGTCGGGACCCGTAGAAGGCACATTCAGGGTCTCTACTGAATTTACATACCAAATTTCAACTTCCTAGCTCATTTTGGTGGTGAAATAGGGGAGGAACAGCCCTTTTTCAAGGTCAAAAATTGGAAAACCCCTCATATCTTCGCTCCTAATTGATCAAGGAGGTTGATTTTTGGGAAGGTTATACAACTTTGGATTCTCTATCGATTGACTCGAAAATAAATAATTTTTGCAATTTTTGACCCTCAGCATCCCCTCTCCCGAAATGAGGCATAACTGAATTTTGACTCAAGGTCATACCCATTCATATATATCGAATTCGCCTCCAAACTAAGCCGATTGACCGAATTGAAGCGATTTTGGGAAGTATCGAGCAGAGTAAATGATTTTAATGTTCGGGGAAAAATAAAATAAAAATAAAAATAAATATCTGACATGGCCAGAAATTATCTTAATGGTCTTCTAGAACCCTGAAACGGATTTTGTTGGTATCGCACCCCCCCCCCCACCTCCACTGTTGGTCGATAAACTGTAATAGTCTGGTTCTC
>FIZR01008431.1:0-29850 GCA_900060175.1 Ferrisia virgata
TTTTTGCAAGTTCATCTACTCTTTCATTTCCTGTTATACCAACATGGCTCGGAGTGTAGAAGAATTTTGTTACAATGTTTTTTTTTTTCAATGTGAGTAAAGTGTTAAAAGTTCTTTGGACAGTAGTATACTCTGCAAAAATATTCTGGAAAGATATTAGGGAGCTTAAAGAATCAGTTTGTATAATATAATTTAAGTGAGTATGATTATTTCTTTCAATTTGATGTAAGCAATGATGGATCGCAAGGAGTTCAGCAATGTAAATTGAAGAACTGTAGTGGATTATCTGGTCGTCTATGAAAAAAGCGTAGCCAACGTATTTGTTATCAATTTTGGAACCATCTGTGAAACATTTAATGCAGTTAGAATAAGCTGATATGTTGATGATATGAGATGGGTATTCAGTTTTTGGGTATCCATTTTTTGAATATTACATGCGACGTAGTTGACAATAGTTTAAAAAAATTTCCTCTTACTTATCAACTACTGGCAAATTTTTCAAGTGAGCTGAGCATTTTTTTTTTTCAACTCTAAATATATTCAAATCTCACGTGGAGCAAAAACGAAGTAAAAATGAAGGCTTTAAAAGTTCGAAAGATATTTTTTATTGCCTTCGAGAGTTTAAAATTAAGTTGAAAAAAGAATTTATGGCTATTTTGAGGTATAAAATTTGTTTTTCCACAAAAAAGGGCGATTTCACTTACTTTTGCACAACTCCATGTGTACTTGTACTCTTTATTCTCGACACCGGTGTAAATCTTTCGATAGAAGAAAACTAGCCGAAACAAGAATTCGATCATTTCACACAAACGGACAGATATACGTATATAGATAATTTGGACTGGAAATATTGAGAAAAATGAAACGAAGAAATGACGACGTACGGTGTGTTTTTGTTTGACATTTTTATACGCGCCTAGAGTAGGTATGTAGGCAACATGCGAATACATATTTTTGTATATTTGCGAGTACGGCGCGGTGCAAGCGAGGGCGATACGTGCGAAGAATGTGAGAAATATACGATGTCAAAAAATAAATGACATATCAATTACGTGCGCGGGTATACAGGCCCAAGACGACGTAGACGTACCGCCATTTCATTGTAAATAGAATAAGTAGGTAGGTATAAAATTCAAAACGTTACAAACGCAGGGGAACGTACCACCCTTACCTAAACCTATAACTATCGCCACATTTGCGCGATGCGATACTACGATGAAAATTCATCAGCTTAGGTGCTTTTTCATTTTATACTTGTGATTAAAAATAAACAATAAATTACCGCAACACAAACGAAAATACATTTCTTCGACAAACAGAAGCTAGCTATTAAAATTTCTCATTTTACAGCCCATTTTGAAACAAAATTACCTAAGTATAATTATCTTAGCTACGCGCCCTTAGTTTTCCACACTTTACTTCTCTATACGCGATATTTTCTTTACCCCTTTTGCCCCCCCTCGCCCCCGACCATTGGACGATCGACCGACCGACCGACATTTTCAAACATAGCGAAATTTGAAAAGGGAAAATTCGTCATTTATTTTTCTCATTATGAATGCCATACAATTTTGTTTACTTTTTACTGCGCTCTCGTTTCATTTCGAAAAATGTTTCGAATTCAAATGGGCAAAGAGCAACCGATTATATAAAAAAGATTGTAATTAATGTACTGCGCGTATAAACGTTTAAAATGTATTTAATGAGAATGATTTTCAAATACGACGATAAAAGGTGTTACTTTCGAGTACGTCTACGTACTAGGCGCATTATTCAATTTGTTTACAATCTTTTTACCAGTTTAAATTAATATTGCGTAATGGTTATTCAGAAAAAAAATAAAAATAAAATATGAGTTTTGTATGATTACTTTTTATTATATTATGTTGATGTGCTGCTTATGTGTGATGTAGGTCTAAGTATTGAAATTTCAGCAGGAAATACTATTATAGGTTTGAAAATAATAATGTTACACTTGGTACATTGAAATTTTCTTGTATTTACCTTCGAATTACCTGATATTAATTTTAAAGACTCAAGTGTATTCCTTGTTCAGAATTTAAAAATATGTATCTTCAATTCTTTCTGGTTCGGTTACTGGAAAAAAAATCGAACCTACCTCGGATTTAAGTACCATAATTATTTAGGATGAATACGAGATGTTTATTTTTTTTAATTTATTTATTTATTTATTTTTTAATCAAGCTTTGTAAAGTTACGCTATAGATGGTGAGAATTTGCTAATTCCATTTTACAATAAGATTTAAAACTTTTCAGTATTTTGGTTATACGAATGTGTGAATTTATACTTCTTTGAGAAAAAGTTTGTAATTTGATTTTAAAAATCGAAAAAAGTAAATCCTAACGAGTTTTCTTTTACCTACATCGAAATTGGATTCTATTTTGTAAATTGGTAATTCGTGCCAAAAACCTAAAAATTTGAAAAATAAACTTTGAGAAGGGGTGGGCGGCTGTATGGAATTTTATCTAGATATGTTTTTCATATGTTTGGCCAAGTTAATGTTTTATTTAGTAAGGTAAATGTAAGTGTAAGTTCTCGGATGTGGGCCATTGTGGGAAATAGAGGGAGTATGGGAGGAGGGGGGGGGGGTTAATCTTTTCCCCATGAAAAAAAAATTCGAGAAAATTTAATTTGTATGGAAATAAAAATGGTGAAATGCAATCTTTAAAGCTTGTAGAATCGTCTAAAAGTCAATTTTTTGACCTATCATTCTCGATATTGACATGGATATGTCTTGGGATGGGGAGAGGGGGGTGAAAGCGTTATGTTTTTGATTTTTGAACTTTATATTAAAATGTCTCAGTTGAGTATTTAAAAATGAACAAATCGACGACTTTTGCATTTAATGTTGAAAAGTGAAAATATTTAAAAAAATTTATGACTTTTGCACTTGATTTTGAAATGTTGACATGGATGTGGATTGAAAAAATTTTTAAGATTTTTGATGTAAAGTTTTTGATTTTTGTATCATTATTCCACTTCATGTTGAAATATTATTTAAAAAAATAGAAAAAAATTGATGACTTTTGCACTTAATATTCAAATGTTGACATGGGTGTCCCCTTGAAAAAAAAATAAAAAAATGACGTTCTTGAAACTTTTTGATTTTTGGACTTTATTTCAAAATATTAACATGGATATGTCTTAAGGGTGGGAAAGTTCATAAAACTCACGATGAAAGGCGAATATGACTGATTTTTGAACTTTACGTTAAAATGTCTGAGTTGAATACATATTTAAAAATGATAAAAATAAAAAAACCTGACGACTTTTGCATTCAATGTTGAAATTTAAAAATATAAAAAAATTTAAGAATGAAAAGAATTTATGACTTTTGCATTTGACGTTGAAGAATAATAAAAAAGTTGTAAAGTAAAAAAACTTTTGATGGTATTATTTTTGCACTTGATGTTGAAATATTATTTTAAAAAAATAAAAAATAAATTAAAAAAATTAAAAAAATTATGACATTTGCACTTGATATTCCGGTATAAAAGAATTTAAACAATTTAAAAAATTAAAAACAATCGATGACTTAAGCACTTAATGTTGAATTGTTGACGTGGATGTCAATTAAAAAAATAAAAAGTTGAAAAATTAAAAAATTTGTGACATTTTTGATGTAACATTTTTCATTTTTACATCACTTTTGCAATTAATGTTGAAATGTTATTTAAGAAAATTAAAAAATTAATTAAAAGAATAAAAAAAATTTATGACTTTTGCACCTAATTTTGAAATGATGCAAGCAGCGTGACATATGACAACATTGTTTCTAATCGTTTGACGCCAAAACCACAGAACAAAATTCGAAAATTCGTTAGGGGCGATATGAAAACCACAAAAAAAAGATGCCAACTTATTCATCGTTTTCAGCATTATACTCCATGATCTAAAATTTTTTCCTAAAAAAGAAAAGAGTCTAAATTTTTTTTGCAAAATGCTTGCCTTGAATTACTTGGACTTGACTCTTTAATTTTTCAAAATAAATACAGAAAACCATCCCTCCTTCTATCAAAACTGAAACATTCTACTGTTTTTAAGAGAATGGTGAGGGGGAAGTTTATTAATCTAAGCAGCCATCTAAATCTTGACACTTCTCGGATTATGTTCTTTGAAGAGGAAGATTGTAGGCCAAAATTCATCTGGAACAATTTATCAGTGTTCGAGCCAAAAAAAAAAAAAAAAAATTCACGGAAAGCGGAAATTTCATATGGAAGTAATGTGAAGTAAATATGTATTTTGATATTCTCTAACGTAAGTAACTTCGCTTTCATACAAAGTTTGAAAAAAATTGATCAAAAACTCACGTAGAAAAAAATTAATGTAAAAACGTCTCGCAAAGTAGATTTTTCATTGCCTCCCCTCTCCTCCCACCCCTTTAAAATCGACGAGATAAGAAATCGCAAATACGCTTAAAAATGATTTTCTCGTCTGCTACAACCTTGACTTCTAAAAAAAAATTGTATTAGATTAGTTTTCTGCAAAAAAAAAAAAAAACAAAAAAACAAAAAAAACTGGACGTGAAAGGGATACTTGATGGCAAAAGTCACTTCAAACCCTGCCCTCCCTCTTAGCACGTGTATGACTAGGTACATATGTATAAAGACGAACATCTTAGATGTATCGTTGAAAATATACTGCTTAATTTAAATAATTTCTATCTTTCCTCTTTCGCTTACAAATATTTACACCATGATATTTGTAGTATACCAATTATCGTACATTAATTTTAACACTTGAGATGTTCACCTACATCGAGGTATCTAAATATGCTGATGAGCTTATAAATTTTAATATTAGGTCATTGATAATTTGAACTCATGGATAATAAATTTCATAAATAAACATGAACATCTTGAATGATTCAATAGCAATAGGAAATCAATAAATTATAATTCAATCACGAATTTCCAATACTTGGTTCAATTTGATGGCAAATATTATACGCATAATATATAATACACAAGAAATCATTCTGTTGTAAATTTAAAAAATAATATTTTTATCACGCCCAAGTACAATCATATAAGTGAAAAGGTAAAGGAGAAAAAAAATTCACTGTCATGTAACAAATTGCTCAAATATTACATAGGTAAATTATACAACAAATTGAAATTCAATTTCATGACATAGGAACATCTCTTTCATATTATACTATATTCGTATTTACGAATACACACATACACACACACGTAATTGTATGACTGTACTGTGCACATATTCGAACATGTGAATGAACCTCCTACACTCGAGATTAATTTCTAATTTCATAACGTTTGTCGTGTTAATTTGGAAAGACGTGAAGTAATATAATTGTGGCTAATAATGTCGTGTGAAAATTATACTATTTACATATTCGTCAGCAGAAAGGTATGGTAAAGGGGTATATACCGAAGACCTACTCGATCTCGCAGTAATTTATATTTTGACGATTGAAAACGAATCGATTGCGGTGTACCCAGCCTACCCACATAGGCGTATATTTTTGACAATCGGAATACATTACGAGTAGGTAGGTAAGGTAATTTACGTAATATCGTTCGATGGAAAAAATATCATTTTGAGCGATTGAAGTGATCATACATATCGGTGATTTTATAATACTCTACGATATTTTTATTTCATTGTACCTACGCAGTACGTTCTTTTTTATACGATTACGAATAAAATTTAGTTTTCCACAGTACAAATATACCTACCTACCTATCACTATACGAATAGAGTAGGTAGATACAGTACCTACATATAGTGAAGAATTTTTCGCTTGATATCGTCGTAGTACACGACTCCAGCATCACACATCATTGAGTTTTACCATTTCAACGTTATACCTAGGCCTTCTATACAATATACAAGCAAAACGACGACGATGCGAGGTAAGAAAAATCTCAAAGGAACTATACACATGTTTGGATCCTACCTATAGAACTTTTTTTTTTTTATTTGGTTTTTCAGTTGGCAACCGAGTACCAAGGACGAAGATATTAACATAAGAACGATTTATACCTAACTTACCTATACGCAGAGAGTGAAAAAAAAAGTTTTTTAAAAACTGGCAGATTTTTTTTTTTTTTTGTCTTCTCGGTCGTGGATTCTAATTCAACTGCGTATACGGCCGCTTTCCTTTGAGAAAATCGAGCCGAAGTCTTGTCTTTTGTAAAACTTTCACGCCCTCCAAATAGGAAATCAAACGGAAGATATTTCAAAAATACATAAACCGGTCGTAAAAAAAAGTGCAAACTAGAATTTAGATGTATTTTTGAAATACCTTTACACGACGTAAAACATCGTTTCTGTCTTCCTCGGTGCGTACCTTTTGCGGTGTACTTTAATAGAAAAAGTTTTCAACGACGAAAAAAAAAAAACACCTCGTAAAGCAGTGATAGAGAAAAGTTGTAAAAAATCATTGCACGAGTTATACCTTATTTAGTTACATTTTTACCCTCGCTGAATTCGAAGCAGCAGATAAGGAAAATCTTATAACCGTAGATATTGGCGCGAAAAATTAAAGCAAATTGAAAATTCAACTTGATTGGCGAAAAAGCTATTGGAATAAGGGATTAGGTACGTTAAGAAAAAAAAATAGGATTTTAAATAATAGAAAGGATTAAACAAAATAAAATAAAAAAAAAAGATTCGAATTGAAAAAGTTGAATTTTCTCGTAGGCTGAATGCTAGATTTGGAATTTTAAGACGTGTTTTTGAACGGAATTGTTCGTTTTGTTGAAAGAAGATTTAAAATTCTATATACTAAAGTGATGAAAATCGCGGAAGAATAATGTTAATTTACATATGACGATAATGACGGATATTGTCATAGTGTAGCGAACTATATACCAGGGGTTTCCAAAATCGAAACTGAATCCTTACAAGATAAAATCACCTCAAGTTGCCACGTAGTAGAACATCCGCGACAAATACCTAATATTCAACTATAACGTTATATGATACCAATTTCATTTGAGGATTTAAGAAAAATGAACGAGGCTAATTCAACATCAGGAATGGTCAACCCCTGTGTCCTTGTAAATTCATCTATGATGTTGAAATACTTTTTATGAGAGAAAAAAAAGATTATGAAGGAGAAGTTTCGACAATTGGTGGGGAGGGCGTGGTAAAAGAGCTTCCAAATGACGTCAAATAGTCTTGGTAAAAATTTCGTGTCTCGAATTTAACTCCTGACTCCCTTCCCCTCTTCCTATATAACTTGGAAACGTCAAAATTTACACAGGAAATCGAAAAAACGAACGCCGGATGAGGGGAGGAATATCAACAAAATCTATTTTTGGTCATGTCAGATATTCATTTTTTCTCTCCGAACACCAAAATCATTTACTCTGCTCGATACAGGCCAAAATCGCTCCAATTCAATCAATTGGCTCAGTTTGGGGGCGAATTAGTTATATATGAGTGGGGATGACCTCGGGTTAAATTTCAGTTATGCCCCCATTTTAGAGGAGGGGATGTTGAGGGGTGAAAAACACAAAAATTGTTCCTTTTTTTATTCAATCGATAAAGAATCAAGAGTTGCATAACATATCCAAAAATCAACTTTCTAGATCAATCACGAGGGGCGATATAAGGGGTTTTCCCTTTTTTGACTGTTGAAAAAGACTGCTCTTCCCCTAACCCCCCCCCCCCCCCCACCAAACTGAGCTAAGAAGTTGAAATTTGTTATGTACATTTAGTAGGGGCCTTAAATGCAACTCTTGGGAGTCTCGATTTTTTCGTTTCATTGCACCCCCTCACAGCTCCAAACGTAGGTTTTTGGTCGGTTTTTTCTCATTTTTCTCATTTTTCTCATTTTTTGAGTTTATTCCTCGTATAACTCCCCTCCAAATTGAGCTAGGAACTCGAAATTGAGTAGATACATGAAGTGGGGGTTCTAGATGTGTCTTTTAGGGGCCTCGACTTTTCAGCCCCATTGCAGCCTCTCACAGCCCCAAAAAAGTGGTTTTTTGGTCATTTTTTCTTATTTTTTGAGTTTTGTTTGTCGCATAGGTCCCTTCCAAATTGAGCTAAGAACTTGAAATCAGGCATGTATATTCAGGACAGATGTTAGATGTGCCTTTTAAGGTCTCAACATTTCAGCCCCATTGAACCTTTCCTCCTAGGTAAATTGGTAGGGTAAATATGAGAGTTTTCCTCTTTTTTAGCCTCGAAAAAGTGCTGTTCCTCCTTTCCTTTTTTCCAACTTGAGCTAAGAAGTTGAAATTTGGTATGTGTATTAAGAAAGAGTGCAAGATGCGCTATTTGGGGGTTTCGACTTTTCAGCATCACTGCACCCCCTCCCCCAACCCCAAATAGGTTGTTTTTTGTCGGGGTTTCTTATTTTTTGAGTTGTTCCTCGCTTATCTCCCCTTACTGGATCAAGAAGTTGGAATTTGGTACGCAAATTTAATGCAGGTCCTAAATGTATTTTTTTTTTTTTTTATCTATGTACATGATTTTATAACCCGTCGAATATCTTTTTTGGTCGCACAATTAATACGTACAAAAAAATTCAAAGCAACAAAAAAAAACTGCTTTGATTTCTTATGTAAATTTCGAAATTTTTAATCGATATAGAAGGAGTCGGGGGTCAAGTCAGAAACTCCAATTTTTTATCACGCCCATTTGACATAATTTCGTAACTTTTTTCATTACGCCCCTCCCCCGAATTTTCAAAAAAAAAATACTAAAATTGAACCTCCTAGGTCTGATGCTCTAAGATGTGTGTGAATATAAATAAAAAGCACGAATTTTAGTTTCCTCATATGGATTTAAGTGAGATGTTTGGGTAACGAGAATTATTGGGGGGGGGGGCAGGGGTTGATAATGGAACAAATTACATAAACCGTCAAGAAGACACTTCTAGGACTCTAACTAAATCAACATTACAAATACCAACCTGGTTTCTCAATTAAAAAAGAGGACAGGAGGTGTATGGGTAAGACAAACTCGAAAAACAGCGAAAAACGAATTCAACTATGCAAAAAAAAGTTCATTTTCAGAACTGCACGGCGGTGCAATGGAGTTTAAAAGTTGAAACCTCCAAAAAGCATACTTGGAGCATTTACAAAATCTTCATTTCAAATTTCAGCTTCCTGATTTCAATTTGGAAGTGATGCGAAAAAATGTCTTTTTTCAAGGTCAAAAAAGTAAAAGACACCGCATATCAGCCCCTCCAATTAACTTCATTTTCTATCAATTGTCTCGAAAGATGATCAATATTTTCCATATTTGGCCCTCAACACTCTCTTTATCTTAAATTTGGACTTCAGTGAATTTCGGTCCAGGGTCGTTCATACTCATATATATCTAGTCTGTCACCAATCTAAGCCTACAAGTCGAATTTGAACGATTTTGGTCGGTATCAAGCCGAATGCATGATTTTAGTTATCAGTAAAACAAAAAAAAAATTAACCAATAATAATAATAATAATAATAATAATAATAATAATGAATCAAATCGATATTTGATATTCTAAAAATGGTCTTGATTGTTTTGTAAGATTCTAAAACGAATTTCACTGATATCCTCGCCTACATCTGTTCCAGGTTGATACTCTCGATAATTTGTAATATCCCAAGCGGTATAGAAATTCAGATTAAAAATTTGTAAAATTGGTCCCAGTACAAGGACCATAATTTGTTTCTCGCTTTAAAAATCTGCTACAAATATAAATACAAGGAATAGGTACGAAGAACTTAGCCTTCCTAAATATGAAATTCAGTTTCCTCCTCCCTCTCATATGGTGAATATTTTTGAAGTTATACTCAATTGCAAAATATTTCATTGCAAATGGTCAATAACGAGAATTTTTTTCATTTATCCTTCGAGGAATTAGCTTTCCTTAACGTACGTTATATTTGAGTGTCAAACAATTGCGTAGTACAAGTTATTTGCACCAAAAAAAAAAAATAAATAAATTAATAAAATTTCGCCACTTGTTTATGTCTAACCAATTTATACTTTAGGACTTATTAGGTACCTTATTCTCAAAGTAATAAGCGTGTATTATTTATTATCAAGAGTAATATCGTATCGGGTACCACAGTAAATAACTTGGCTTTCTAACTCAGTTATAAGGTCTACGCAGTACACACAACTATTCCACAAAGGAATTACTTTACGTTATTTGGTATAGCTTTTGTAAAGTTTTCATCAATTATTGTACGTTCTAACGTAGCAAAACAATTAAACTACGTGGTATTTTCAAAACAGAAATAATTCTTCCAGCAAGATATGAGGTCGTCGCGAGAGTAGTAACAGCAATTTTCAGCCTATTAAAAATTAAAATTCAAAACTCGTCGGTTGCATGGCTTACATTAAATTATTATTAATTTTTTAGAGCTCAGGACGAAAAATTTGTTTTCATACGATTACAAAATATAACTGGTAAATGTAGGTAAAGTGCTCGTAGACAGAGGGAGATCTACGCGCTAACGTATGCTGGCTCATCATATAGCATCTCATTTTTAGAATTATCTCATTGGCCCAGATGCTATTGTTAATATTTCTATTATTTACCTTCTCTTTCGCTTATGGTCTTATGGCTGTCAGAATAAATGATGTGCAAATACGACTCTTTATTAGATACAGTGCAACGCATGGATGACTGATTGGATTATAAAGTATGTGTTCAACTATGATAAGGCGTAATAGCTTTCGAGTTTACAGTAATATTTGAGGATTCGAATATGATGTTTTATTACGCCATACGCCATCATCGAGCCAAGTATTTAAATTTTACGTAATTTTAGACGTGCACAATTTGACCAAATATTTCCGTAACCGAATTACTACTACGTTTAGAAAAGATAATCTTTTGGCAAATGTCGATTGGTATAGTAGGTACACTTATGACGGATTTAATTACGTGTTTATATTTTCCACGCACAAAAAGATCGTTTCAAAAGAAACTCGAAAAATTTTCGGTACGATTTGAAGTTTTCTTTTGAGATGAAATTTTGTCACGTTGTATCTATACGAAAAAAATATATACATGCTTTTTTCATACATGTACTTTACGTTAAAAGAAAGATTAAATTGAAAGGTGAAACGTATAGACCCTTTTTTTCATTATGGTGGACAATCGCTAGTGTAAGTTGAGAAAGTTATACGAATAAATAGTACCTCTTCTTCACCTGACTTGTCCGTTCAAATGTTTCATCTCGCGATATCCTGGCACGCAAATCTAAACTTATTAATGTCATGTTTACTTTTCACAAGTGTACGGGTTATTTTTACTAAAAACTTATTGAAAATCGTCTAACGTAGAAGAAAAAAGATTCGATGCTATAAAAAAGATTTGAAATACGTTAAAGTTTTCATAAAATAAAGAATAATTTATACGAGTTAGACTTTTATTTTCTTTCGCCGATGAACATGACGTTGCATTGCTTGAAAATGTCGATGCGTTGTTTTTATTTTTTATTTTTGCTTTCCTTTTTCTTTTTTTTTCATATATATATATATCAAATGGCGCCATAAAAAAGTGTGTTTAAAATTGGTTCATAAAAGAATTGAATTGCCATCCTGTAGAGTTTAAATATAGTATATAATACAGGTACACCTTTTTTATTTTTATTTTACTATTACTGTTTTGTTGCTGTATATATACCTTACAACGTAGAACATGGAAGCATATAAGATGGAGAATGTAGGTACAATAGTGTCATTTAAACGTTACCCGAAGCGATATTCTGAGTAATTTTTAGAATGTAATGTCACGATGTGAAAATTATATTTGAAATAATTTTTTCTTTTTGTCATTTTGCTATCGGCATTTTTTTTTTTATATGACACAACGGTGCCCCTAAATTTGAAAGTAGGTGACAAAAAAAAAAACAAAACCAATGGCATATGAAAGTCTTGCGATATGAGAAATTTTTAGGATCTTCTAAGTGATTAAAAATATAATTAGGTAAAAATGTTTTATAATTTTAAATAAAGCTCCCTGATTATAAATTTACCCCCATTAGGTGAAATGGTACGAGCTTTTAATATCATTTATTCATTTCAGTTTCAAAAGCAATTAAAGCGCATAAATTTGAGAGAAAAAAAAGTATCCTAGGAGAGCTGAAATTTCTAATCTCGATTCATAGTTGATCCTATCACGCCTGCCAATACCAAGAAATTAGTAAGTTACAGCACTCAATTTCAAGTAAGAAGCTCATTTCGAAAATATTTCAAACAAGTAGATATAAAATTTTAAGGAAAGCTAAAATAGCCTAATAGCAAAAAAAATTTCAGCTCGATTTTCATATACAAGAAATAAACCACGGCTTACGTCCTAGCTTCGCTGGGCTGCCCCCAATGAGAAATACTGATTAAAATACTACATTTTCGAGGGTGTGACAGACTGTAAACAGACCGAAAAGTCGAAACTCTCAAAAGGAACATCTACTACCTATAGTAAATCTACATACTAAATTTCAACTTCCTGGCTCAATTTGGAAGGCACTTATGCTAGGAACAATCTTCAGATATAAGAGAACTTGCTGAAAAACTCACATTTTTTAGGCTGTGAGGAGGTGCCACGAGTCTGAAAAGTTAAAACCCTCAAAAAGCACATTCGTGGCCTCTATTTAGTTTACATATCAAGTCTCATAGGGGAGAGAAAAGCTCTTTTTCAAGGTTAAAAAAAAGGAAAAACTCTCATATCTCCTTCAGATTGTCTATCGATTGGCTCGAAAAGAAATATGTTTTACGATCTTAGCCTTTCTGCATCCCTTCCCCAAATTTGGGTATAACTGAATTTCGATCCCGAGATCATCCCCACTTCAGAATATCACATATGCTGCCAATTTAAGCATATTTTTATAATTTGATCGATGTTAGTCGGTATCGAGCTGATAAAATGATTTTTAGCTTCGAAGGGAAAAAATAAATTGAAATAAGAAATAAATAGTTGACATAGCTAAAAACAGTTGTAATAGTCTTCTAGGATCTCGTTACGGATTTTGTTTATACCCCTTCCCCTCATCTGTCACAGGTTGATAGATCATAATAGCCTCGTTTTCTTTGACAATATGACAGAAAATGTGGCTAAAAATGAGCTAAATGTGAAATGACGTCAGCAAAAAAAAAATCCACAGTGAAAAAACCGCCTCGACTCTTTTTTTGTTGTCTGGTCATTTCATCAGTAATCCCATTTTTTGCTGGAGAGTCATATCACCCTTGGGATTCTTTCATAATATCTGGTCATTTCAACCATCGCTTCGTTTTTCACTGTCACGTCAGTTACTTGTACACTCTATACACTCTAGATTGTTTTTTTTTTTTTTTTTTTTTGCTGTAAGACATTTTACCTTTGCCTTTTTTTATGCTGTCATATAATCAATTATTACATTCTTTTTATTTATTTAATGCACGGGTGGGGGGGAAAGGTAAAGTGAAACAACAAATGATGGCATAGAATGGTAGCGAAATGTAATAGTAGCAGAATAAGGGGTTATTAGTGGGGTTGACAGCAGAAAAAGAGGCTAAGAATGAAATGACTTGACAGGAAAAAATAGCACTAAGGATGAAATCATATGGCAGCAAAAATGGAGACTGAGGGTGAGATGACTTGACAACAACAAAAAAAAAAGGCCAAAGGTGGAACGATGTAATATCAAAGAAAACGGTCAAGGGTGAGAAGAGATGACAGCAAAAGAAAGGACAGCTGTAAATAAACCAACAGCAAAAAATGTAGCTGCGGATGAAATGACATGACAGCAAAAACCCAAACAAAAGGTGAAATGACCGGGCAGCAAAAACAGAGGCAAATGGTGGAATATCCTGACAGCAAAAAAAAAAAAATATTAAAGGTGAAATGATTCTACAATTAAAACAATGGAACTGAAAAATCGAAACCTCCAAAAAGGAGTGCCCCTATCAAATGTACATAAAAAATTTCAACTTCTTGGCTCAATTTGAAGAGGAGTTATGCGAAGGACAAAATCCAAAAATAAGAAAACCTGGCCAAAAACCACATTTTGGAGGCTTTGAGAGGGTGCAATGAAGCTGAAAAGTCTAGACCTCCCAAATATGCATACCTAGGGCTCCTAGCAAGCCCACATACCAAAATTTCAACTTTCTAGCTCCTTTTGGTGGGAAGATAGGGAAAGAGCATCCGTTTTTCAAGGTCGAAAAAGGGAAAACCCCTCATATCTCCCCTCCTAATTGACCTGAAAAGATGATTTTTGGATATGTTATACAACTTTGGAACTTCTATCGATTGGTTTAAAAAGAAACAATTTTTGCGTTTATGGACCCTCAGCTTCCCCTTCTCCAGGCTGAAAAGTCGGTACCGCCAAAAGGCACATCTAGGGCACTTACTAAAATTACATATCAAATTTTAGCTTCCTAGCTCAATTTGAAGGGGAATTATGCGAGGAATAAATTCAAAAAATGAGAAAAATGAGAAAAACCCGATAAAAAACCACATATTTGGGGTTGCGAAGGGGTGCAATGGAGCCAAAAAGTCGGGACCGCTGAAAGTTGCATTTAAGGCCTCTACTAAATGCACATATCAGATTTCAATGTCTTAGCTCAATCTGATGGGGAGATAGGGGAGGAACAGCTCTCTTCAAAGGTCAAAAAGGGGAAGTCCCCTTTTATCTCCCCTCTTAATTGACCTAGAAAGTTGATTTTTGGATATGTTAAGCAACTTTTGATTCACTATCGGTTGTGTAAAAAGGGAATTATTTTTGCGTTTTTCATCCTTCAGCACCCCCTCCTCCAAATTGGGGTATAATTGGATTTTGACCCAAGATCATCCCCACTCGTATATATGTAATCCACCGCCAAACTGAGCCGATTGACTGAATTGGAACGATTTTTGTCAGCATCGAGCCGAGTAAATGATTTTAGAGTGCGGAGAAAAAATAAAAACAAATAAATATCTGACATGGCCAAAAATGTTCATAATGGTCTTTTAGGTAGATCGATAGGTTGTAATAGCCTGGTTTTCATTGACAATATGACATAGAAAATCAGACTAAAAAGATGAATGTAAAGAAAATGGCTATGAGTAAAATAACCTGGCAGGAAAGAAAGGGGCTAAGGAAGATATTATCCATGACAGCAAAAAAGAGGGACAAGGCTGAAATGACCTGACATTTAGGAAAAAGCAAAGTGGCTGGTACAGGTAAGTAGATAATTATAGTAACTTTTACGTTGTTAGGAATTATTTCCGTTAATTTACTATTTTATACACCAACATTCGAACAACTTTTAAAAATTAATTGCACAGTTTTATGTTTATTAATGCCATTTTAGCCCAAATGCTTTATCCAGATAAACATTGAAAACTTCCAACTCAGATATCTAATTGATATATGTAATATTATTTCGACATTTTTATACGACTAGACACGATTTATACAACGTCACACCTCGAGATCTTACCTTGTTTCAATTCAGCACAGACGTAAGGTTTTTATTAAATATTCAATACTAACAAACAAATTCTTTGAAAATTTTTAAATTGAAATCTCCAACGTATTCAACTTTTTTTAGTTCAATCAAATCTCAACGACGAAAAGTCGAGAAACATTCATCTCTCATCTGAATAACTTGACCGAATAAAATCTACACAAACATTTCTCGTCATGTTTCGAATAAAATACAAATTTTTTATGCAAACAAAATACGCAGGTATACGAAACGAGTATAGTTGTAAATAAGTGAAAACATCAATTTGTGAAATGAAGTTTAAAATTAAATTAAACTTTTTCACCGATATACCTACCTACCTACCTGCCTACCTAAGTTGCAACAGCAAGAGTAAGTACAGGTAACTACATATACATGTAGTATAAGTATACGTGGTTTGGAAATGTAAAGAAATTTCACGAATTCTTACACAGTTTTACACGGTTGACAATTCAATAATTAGCTGCGTTTATACTTATACATTCTGGAAAAGTAAAACACATCCGCTACTTAAATATGCACAACAGCGTGACAACGAATCGGCAAAAAGAGACATAAACGTGCTAAAATTCTTGTCATATATACAAGCCTATACAAGCAGACAAGCACGTCTGTCAACTTACGAATGTACATTTTCACTTTTTATTTCGTCTTCATCGCTATAATATATAAACTAATTTTCAAAAGAATATTCCTCGCAGTGGAAAAAAAAAAAAAAAAAAAAAAAAGAGTAGCGAATACATAACCTATCTGGCAACACGACGTTGAAGTAAATGATTCAGTAATTCTGACACTCGTTTAACAAAGGCTAATAATTGAAATAACCGCGAGAATTACTCTAGTTTAAAAAGATCTCCCATTGGGAAATTAAATTAATAGGTGAAAATGTTTAAAAAGATGTAAAACGCGAAACGAGCATAAAAACTTCAAATAGTAAGTATACAATTTTCTACCAATTCTTATTCTTTTTATAACTTCCATTAACGTCGAGGGAAAAAAGTTAAACCTTGGTTGAAAGTTACATTTTAGAAGACGAAGAAGAAGAAGAAGAAGAAGCAGAAGAAAAAAAAATGATAAACTTTTTATAAACTTTATAAATGTTCAAAAGCCTCAGCTTTTTACATCCGTGAAAATCAACGGGCGAAATGTAAAACTTTTTCTTTAAAGTTTGTCTCCGCGCGTGATATATATTTATATTTACAAAGGAAAACTAGTGGTATTTGAAAATTATGTGCACCTACAATGTACTCAACTATACTCGTCTCTCTCATATACCGTTGCGTATCTTCAGATCCGTCCCGTTTTCTTTTACCAAATATCTGGTTTTAAATTTTTTTACAATATTTTAACCAAGTGTAAGTTTGCTTTTTCAGGACCGTAGATAATACTCCATTTTTTTTTCTTTTTTTTTTTTTTATACAAGGGAATGAAAACTAGTACGCTATATAAAATTAAGATAAATGGCAAAAAGTTGTTGATAATTTTTGATTTATAAGTCCGCACGATGTGTCTTGCAACGTTCAGCTCGGGCACTAATCTTGAAGAAATCCCCGAGCTGAAATATCGCCAGCTTTATGCTTGAAAAATATACCTAATGATGAGCGTGGCCATATTAAAATTAACTTGCTGAAATTTTAAATGAAAAAGTTCTCGCTTTCGTTCCGGTCTGGATTAACAATTTTGAACTATACGATTTACACATTTTGTTTTGCTCGCTGGTTTCACGTTCTGCATCATAAATATTATAAAAGCGAAGACGCGCGAAGGGACTTGCAAATAAAAATAATGTACTAGTAGGAAAGAATTGTTTGTATTTTTATTGCAAGTTTTTTTTTCTTCTTTCTTCTTTTTGTTTTGGATTTTTTTTTTTTTTTTTGGTACAATTGTACGCGATGTCGTAATAAAAAGGGGAAAATTATCATGGTGATTTCATTGTAATTAAATTATCAAGTATACTGTGAATAGGAAGAGGAAAAATTCGAAAATGAAAGAAAACTTGCCCTATCTATTCTAATAATACTCGAGTAACATCGCAAAAACAACCACACAAAAGTACGATCGCCAAGATTTCGAAAGAAAGCAATTTTTTTCATTCGAGTTGAAACAAATGGCTTCCATTGGTTGTTTGAAATCGTAAATAAATTTATAAAAACGTAAACTTTTACTCTCAATTTTTTTTTTTTGACATTTCTTGGTTCAACTAGTTTTTTTCTCAAGTTTGAAAGTTTGAGTGAAGTGAAGTAGGAAAGGTTGACAAAAGATACATTTTCAATGATTAGGTCTAAGAGCATAGGCTGGGATGAGGGAGCATAGGAGGATTTAAACCTGCCCAAATATTCCGAGACAGTTAAATAAATGATAATTTGTACGACTAAAAACAGTCAAATGCCATTTTTGGAGGTCAAAAATACCCTTGAATACACGTTTTTGGACCTTTCGAGCTTGGTATTTCGTGAATTTTCGTCATTCGCTTCGCTCAAGCCATACTAACTGCATTCACAACTAAAAGTGACTTCTTTTTCTTTGGAAATGAAGGTACAGGGTTTAAACCCTCCCTCCCCCCTTAAATTTGACCTATCAACCTTATGCCTAAGAGGGGTAATTTTTTTCTAACTTTGCCAAATTATTGTCAAACAATTTTTCTCGCAATCAATTATGAAGGGTTGGAAAGCTTCTCTGGAACCCAAAAATGTCAAGATTTGAGGGTAGTTCTTCTGCAAAAAAGCTGCCTTAAATCCGTCTCCGACAAATAAGTGACTTTACACCTCGACTTCCCTTTGTGGACAGTTGACGTGTTTATTTTCCAGGTAATAATATACGATTTCTTTGCGCACAGTCACAATTTTAAATTAGCAATTGGTTTCAAGTTCCTTTCCATTAGTCCAAAAATGCACGTATACACTTTTTCACAAAAGTTTAACGTTTCCTTGAATCCTTTGCAAAGCTGGTTCATTTCAATTCCGGTTGATTTGTGCAAATTTTTATGATTACATTTCATTTTAGCATCACAAAAAGCAGTTATCTACTAATTTTAAAGAAAATCGAAGAACATTTTCATAATTTCTTCAGTCAGATTGGCATTCAGCACCCTCCCTCCCTCCCTCCCAATCGTTCTATACTTAAGATCAGTTCTTACGAAAGTTGAAGTTTTTGATCCGAAACAAAAAACAAGTCTATCTCAAAACCGGTTCACTTGAAACTTTTTCGAAGACAGATTCGTTTTTAGTGAGCTGCTTCTTGATACGTTTAAATCGTCGTCGCATCCATAACTACTAAATCAGTTGGTTTGGCTGCTGGGGGGAAGGGGGGGTGGAACTCGCTGAAGAGAAGCCCGAGTTATCGATAAGTGGTCTTCCTTTGCTCCGGAAGGCTTGTTTTGATGATCTTGGATTCGCTATTAAACTGACTCATTTCCAAACCGGTTCATTTAAGAAGATTTTATGTTTAGATTCGATTTCAATGTCTAAAAAAACGATAGTGCATCAAATTTTATGAAAGCCAAGCGAAATTTTCAAAACGAAACCGGTTCATCTTAAAAACCCGTTCACTTGTGCTGATATTCACGGTCAGATTCGTGAATAGTGCCCCAAAAATAACTGAATACAAAATTTTTACAAAAATGTTGAAATATTTCTGTAATGTAACTGGTTCATCTCAAAACTGGTTTGTCTGAAATCTTTAAAACAAAACTGAATACGAATTTATAAGAAAGCTTGGCGGGTTTAAACAGATTTGTTAAGCAACTAGTTCAGTTTTAAACTGGTCTGGTTTCAGACGAACCAGTTTTGAAATAAACCAGTTTCATTTTAGAAATATTTCAAGATTTTTGTAAAAATTTTGTATTCAGTTGTTTTTGGGGCGCTATACACGTATGTGGTGGTAAGAAAGACGCAAGTAAACCGGGTTTGAGATGAACCTGTTTCGTTTTGAAAATTTCTAGCGTCTTTCATGAAATTTGGTGCATTAAAAAATGGTATTGCATCCAATTTTATGTAAATTGAAATTTTAAATTTTCAAAACAAAACCGGTTCATCTTAAAATCGGTTTACCTGTGCCGATTTCTACGGCCAGTTTCGTGTATAAGCGCCTTAAAAACAGCCGAATACAAAATTTTCACCAAAATCTTAAAGTATTTCTAAAATTGAACTAATTTATCTCGAAACTGGTTCTTCTGAAAACTTTTTTAGGGATAAGTTTCTTTATAGCACCCCAAAACATGACTGAATACGAATTTTTAAGAAAATCTGGCGCGTTTAAATGGATTCGTTAAGGAACTGGTTCTATTCTACACCAAGCTGGTTTCCGATGAACCAGTTTCATTTTAGAAATATTTCAAGATTTTTGTAAAAATTTTGTATTTAGTAGTTTTTGGGACGTTATACACGAAACTGGCAGTGAAAATCACACAAGTAAACCGGTTTTGAGATGAACCGATTTCATTTTGAAAATTTCGCGTGACTTTCATAAAATTTGGTCCATTGGAAAGCGGTATTGCACCTAATTTTATGAAATTCTAAAGTTTATATTCTCGAAATAAAAACCGGTTAATCTCAAAACCAGTTTATTTCTGCAGATTTTCACGGTTAGATTCGTGCTCAGCACCTTAAAAAAAGCTCCGATAAAATTTTTACAAAAATTCTGAAAAATTTCTAAAATTAAACCGGTTTATTTCGAAACTGGTACATTTTCGCTAATTCTTAACATTCGACGTTTACAGCACCTTAAAAAACAAAGAAATATGCCAATTTTGACAAAAATCAGGTTTTATTTTTCAACAAAATTCAATAAAAAAAGAACCTTTCAACTGAAATGAGCGACCAAAAATTTTTTTTCAACTTAAAAATGATCTCTTAATTAAAGTGTAAATAATTGAAAAACCATTTTGCAGATTATTTTGGAAATTTCGAGTACAACGATGTATGAATTTTGTATAAAAATAAAAGCTGGACAATTGAGAAGGAGAAGAGACCTAATAGCAGAGCAGTTTGCGCAGCATCCAAAAAGCTCACAAAGCTCTTCGTTTCGTTAGAGTCTCATAATGGCTCCTGGATGGCTTCAAAATTGACCATTAGGTATTTCAAATATTACGTGTCTGCAAGTTAAATTCAATGGTTTAAGTTCGATTCGTATCGAGTCCACATTACTGTTTAAAACAATGGCGAACTAAAAAAAAAAACTTCTCTAAACGGTAACAAACAATCTTAGCACGAGCTGCAAAGAATTTCCTCTTTCCACTGAAGGTACAACGACCTCATACTTGAACATTTCTTTAAAACTGCAAAGTGTAGCATAGTTTTTACACACCTGCTCTCAAAGTAAATATATAGGTACATCTATCTACCTACAACCTAGCTACATACAAGCGACGACGACGCGAGAAGTTTGGAATTTACGAATTAGAGGTAGGTACGTCGACGTATTCGCTACTTTGCTATTTAAATCAGTTTCGTATTCGTTCTTCGCTACCGCAATCATCATCATTCGCGAACAGTAGCACGCGTACCGCCAAATTTGAAGTCGTCATCGCGATGATTATACGTGGCTGAGCTTAGCACAATGCACAGCTTTGTAGTCAATGTGGTGTGGTGCGGTGGTGCGGCGCCCCGTACCCACTTCGTTATCTCATCGGCAGAAGAATCTCGCGCTAAATCGTTAATTTGAAAGTGAAATTCACCGAATGGCACGAGCACATCGACCACCAACGTTAAAATTTGTTACATTACCAGTTACTTACCACACAAAAGCGATACGACGACGCGACGTTTGTATACGGCGGGCCGGGCCGGGCCGGGCTGGGCGCCATATTAGAATAATTCCCCTTTTAGACGTCATTACAGCTCGGTATGCAACTTCATCAGTGGAATTCGCGGCAAATTGCTCTACCAACTACCAACAGAGTGCAGCATAAATGAAAAGACTCCCTCAAGAGATGTCCCTTTTATAGCTCCGTTGCGTACCCTCAAATCATCCTTATACGTTATATACCTACCTACCTACCTACCTACCTACGTGGGTATAATTATACTCCTGATGACGTTTTCTTTCAAAACAATGAAACAGAATAGTATAAAATTAACTTAATGCCAATTGATATACATATTCACGTACAGGTATAGGTATATAGGTAGGTAGGTACACTAGGTACGTAGGTACCTGCTCGATTTATGCATGCAGCGTCGAACTGATGATGGCACGTTCAAAGTTAATCACGTAAACGGCATACTTAAAAGTATAATAAAGGTACCATTGTAAATTTGTACTAAGTACGTATAAAGTTCCGGTACAGTTTTAGAAAGTACACGCCAACGATGATAGAAAGCTATACGCTTAATTAAAAATTTACCTGTTGTCTTACGCTTGAAAATCGCATCAATAGCATTTATATAGGGTAGAGGTACCGCGCTATATTTAGTGGGAAAATTTTCATAAAGAAGGTACATGTCTGTAAGTGTATATATACCTAGTACGTTGATGTCACCTCGCTTCTCGTCGCTTCGTCGTGTGGAATTAAATCAAAGTATTGTCATCTCTGTCGATCGAACGAACAGGTATATAAAGTCATTGGAAGAAAATTGAATTCACCTTTCTAAATCAAAATTACGATCATTTGCTGTGCTTGCTCAAATTTTAGATTAGATTCGCATCGTACAACATACCATTGAAAAACTTCAAAGCTTTTGTATCGTATGTATAAACCATGCTCTAGTTTCAAACCACAAAACACACAACCCGAGAGGTATTTTCAAATTCAACATTTCCCTATACAGTACATGGCCGATCTTAAACATTCATTTAATGAAACTGTGTAAGTATATAATAGATCAGTCTTTGATGAGATTTTCCATTGAGAATTACACATATATCTTCACTTACATGGGTATGCGGTTGAATGCGGATTCATTTTGTAAATTCATTTCGCAGCGATAATTAATCAATTTTTTTCACAAACGTGATAATTAATTCTTCTCACTCGGAAGTACATACTTATACGTACCTATCGAGTTTGATATATTAGTCAAGTCACAAAAATAAAGTAGTCGAGAATTTTTTTTTTTTTTTTTATACATTCTAAAAATTATCCGCTTACAATTTTATTCGCGTATTTTAAAGTACTCAAAATACAGACGTAGGTTTTGTAAAAATTAACGAAAAGTTGTTTCGAAAATAAGAGAAAAATGAAAAAAAAGCAGCCTGATTTTCGTAATGTATCACAATCATGAGAATTGAAAAACAGCGTCGCTTCGCGATACTTTTTTCCTAATCAGCATTGCGGGTAGGAACGGTTTAATGGGGATAAAAAGTCGATACCCCTAAAAGGCAACAACAAGGTTCTCTAAAGACGGAACATACCTAATTTCAACTTCCCAGCCCAATTAGGAGGGGAGTTATGCGAGGAACAAATTCAAAAAATAAGAAAAAAACGAAAAAAAAAAACAGATTTGGGGCAGTGAAGGGGTGAAATGGTGCTGAAAAGTCGAGACCCCCAAAAGGCACACGTAGGGCTCCTAGTTAATATACATACCTAATTTAAAGTTCCTAGCTCAATTTGGAGGGGAATTGAAAAAAATGAGAAAACCTATCAAAACCCTCTTTTTTGGGGCTGAGAGAGGGTTCAATGGAGCTAAACAGTCAGACCTCCCCCTCCCCTCAGGAACATGTAACACTCCAACTAAATGTACATACCAAATTTCAACTTCATAGCTCAATTTCGTGGGGAGATAGGGAAGGAACAGCCCTTTTTCATGGTCAAAAAGGGGGGGGAACTCCCATATTTGCAATCCTAATTGACTCATAAGGTTGATTTTTGGATATGTTACACAGTTTTTGATTTACTATCAATTGATTCAAAAGGGACAATTTTTGCGTTTTTGGCCCTTCAGCGCCACCTCCTCTAAAATGGGGCAAAGCTTAATTTTGACCCAAGGTCATCCCCCCTCATGTATATTCAATCTGTTTCCGAACTGAGCCGATTGACCGAATTGGAGCGAATTTGAGTGATATCAAGCGGAGTAAATAATTTTAATGTTCGAGAAAAAAAATAAATAAAAAATATATAAATATGTCTTCTAGGCCCCCCTCCCGCCTCATCCGTCGTTGGTCGATAGATTGTAATAGCCTGGTTATATTCGTTTATTTTTTAATTTTTTTTCCCCTGATCATTAAAATGTTTTACTCTGCTCGATGCAGACCAAAATCGCTCAAATTCCGTCAATCGGCTCAGTTTGGCAGGGGATTAGATATAATATTATATGTGTGGATGAAATTGGATCAAAATTTAGTAATGTCCCAATTTCAGGGAGGAGGTGCTGAGGGGCCAAACACGTAAAAATTACCTCTTTTTGAGTTAATTGATAGAAAATGAAAAGTTGTGTAACATATCCAAAAATCAACCTTCTAAGTCAATCAGGATGGAAGATATGAGGGTTTCCCTTTTTCTGACCTTAGAAAATCGCTGTTCCTCCCCTATCTCCCCACTAAAATGAGCTAAAAAGTAGAAATTTGGTATGTACATTCAGTAGGGGCCTTAGATGTGTCTCTTGAGAGTCCCAATTCAGTCAGCTCCACCGCAACCCCCTCTCAGCTCCGGAAATGTGCGTGTTTTCTTATTTTTTGACTTTTTTGAATTTGTTCCTCGCATAACTCTTTCTTAAATAGAGCCAGGAAGTTGAAGTTTGGTATGTACATGCAGTAGAGACTCTAAATTTGACTTTTCAAGGTCTCAACTTTTCAGCCTAATTGCATCTCCTCACAGCCCCAAAAGTGCGGGTTTTCGGTCGATTTGTCTAATTCTTAAATTTTGTTCCTTCCAGAACTCCCCTGCAAATTGGGCTGGGAACTTGAAATTAGGTATGTGCAGTCAGTAAATACCCTAGATGTATCTTTGGGGGTTTGACTTTTTAGCCCCATTGAACTGTTCCTATCCTCAACGCTAATTAGGAAAAAAGCAGACACCCTTTTTTTTCTTTAATTGATATTTTTCTTTCTTCGTATAAATGTAACTCTGCGGTTTACTAGCCTAATTACTGAGTTGAAGGTGCTCTCTCATTCAATTTTACATTTTTTAACGAGGTGCTCAGAATAGCTTTTTCAAAAGTTAATCACGATAACAAATTTTTAGTCATGTTTTTTTACATACATTTTGTCATAAAATAAAAACCACTTGACCCCGACTCTTGATTTTTGTATCACACATACTCAACAGCATACGCTATATTTTAGAGCGAACAGCAAATTTTTATCATTATTAATTGTTTTTTTATGAATTTTCAAAACGAGCAGCAGATTTAAGTGAAAATAACATATCTCAGCTCCTCAGAATTTTTGGGTATGCTAATCATCTTACATGTAACTCTAATGAATTGACCTATCACTAGTATAAGGATGGCGAGGTTAATGCAGAACACCCGGTATTAGATGATGTACTTTAAAATTTAGCTCGCATGTATTTCTAAATGTACGTACGCTATAAAAGTGTAGAAAATACCTGCACAATGAGACGATTGATGCGATGATGTAGTAAATTCTCAGCGTTTGTAACGTGCTAGATGTCGTTTTTCTATACAAATCGTGTGCTTGTACTTTCGAACGAATATGTAGGTAGCTCTAGCTATGTAAGGTACGTCTGTACGTATACAAAAGAACGAATGTGTGCTTTAGTTTTGAAAGCGAATACTACTACACTGTATGAACTTCAGTTACGTAAAGCTACGTACTTGTACTTGCTCGTACTTACTTACTCTCATTCATTATGGTAGCTAACCTACGTACATAGATATATGAATCTTTTACTATCGTAGTAAAACAACTCTTTCAATAACTGCGAGAAAGATAGTTGACCACTCGAGGGTGGCTGCCGGAATTGAAACACTGCACCGCAACTATTCTACGATCGAATACCTTTCAAAAGGCTTCGTATTCTTGTTTATAAACGACGAATCATTAATTTAAATCCCACCGAAGCGTCGCTGTATAGCGACCTTTTTGAAGAAGTTTACTTTAGAAATTCGTGTTCCTGCGGGATTAATTCAAATCCTTTTATAATATTTAACGCTATACGTAGCGACAGTATACCTTATTTGGAAAAGAGAAAAGATGAATAAACTGGACTTCCTATGTAACTCTTTGACACCATCCAACCAGCTAACCAGTCAACAGTCAGCATCAAATAAATGCTGTTTTTATTGTACTTATTTATAATTAAAATTTTCGAGTGGCTAAAAAAAAATCACTTCGGGTCTAAAAAAAAAAAAAAAAGACTGGTACTTCGTGTATAAGTTTTACACGCAGCTTTTACATCTTCTATATATATAAGTAAACAAATAAGTTTCGCTTAGTCGAGCATACCGATACCGATACCGTGTAATTTATTTTGTTTCGAATTTTTCCCCGGTCTGGTTTTTTTTTTTCCTTTTCGAATTAATCTTGTTGCAAGCGCGGTAATTAATCAATTTCTAATTTAATAGCGAGTATCGACAAGTTCATTACTAGAATAAAACATTCAATAGGGTTGTAAATTTCGATCGAGATTTATCCGCTCGTATGTATACGTATGTATCAGTATATGTGTGTGTTGGTTGTTGGGTTAACCAGCGTATTCGAATTTAACAAATTGTGTGACGAAAGAAAAATAAATTTATTAAAAAAACTTTGCTTTCTGCATCGCTTGTTTTGAATAACGCGTTCTTTGTAGAAGCTATTTGTTTTTCTATGCCGAGTTATACCGCAAGTGTATACGCTATTTGTAAAATTCGATTTGCTAAAGAGCCTTGTGTAGTTTAGTATGCGGATTGAAATAGATACACGTGTCTCGTCTTTCTGTCTGAAAACGAATTTGTGCTGAAAAATTGCACGAATACGATCAAAAATCGTTTGTGTATATGGGTTAAGTTTTTTTTTTTTCACGGAAAAATTATATCAATGTAGTTTTAGAGCCGAAGGAAAGCCGATGGATAATGTAATTTTTTCACGAAAGTTTGTGGAATATTATAACGATTTATACAATGTGAAGGATGCAGAAAGGCATGTTTGATATTCAGATAATTATGAAATGGATAAAAACCAAGCTATTACAAACAGTCGACCTACGGTGGATGAGGAGGGCGAGTATCAACAACATCCTTTTTGAGATCCTAAAAGACTATTTAGACCATTTTTGATCAAGACTAATATTAATTTATTTTTATTTATTTTTTCTCTCCGAAATCAAAAATCATTTAAGCTCAATGCTGACCAAAATCGGTCAAATTAAGGCAAAAGGTTCAGATTGCTAGTGGATTTGATATATAGATATACCTATATATATAAGTGGGAATAACTTTGAGTCAAAATTAGAATTCCGTTATGTTCAAATTTGGGAAGGCAGGTTCTGAGTGCCTAAAATTGCAAACATTGTTCATTTTTAAACCAATCGATAAAAATCAAAAGTTGCATAAAATATAAAAAAATCCGAGATTCTCTCCATTTGATTTTGAAAAAAGGTCAGTTCCACCCATGTCTCCCCTTTATATTGAAGCAGGGAGTTGAAATTTGTAATGTGGAATTACTAAGGATCATAAATACGTTTTTCGAAGGTTTCAGCTTTCCATTCCAATATCTATCTGTAGTTTGAAGGTTGTTTCCCTAATAGAGAAAAAAAATATATTGAATGTTTGATAAATGAAAAATAACGGATTCTTTTTTTG
Source organism: Ferrisia virgata (assembly GCA_900060175.1). Lineage (NCBI taxonomy): Eukaryota > Metazoa > Arthropoda > Insecta > Hemiptera > Pseudococcidae > Ferrisia > Ferrisia virgata. The sequence goes on from FIZR01008431.1 coordinate 27,113, forward strand.
TTGTGAATCAATTTACTGGGTTTATGTTTCAAGCCATTAAGGAGGAGGGGTTGTTCTTTTACTTATTTTAAAGATTTTTTGTTGGAAGCTCATAATAACTTTTTCTGAAGATATTCACAAAAAACTGAAAAAAAATTAAAAATTTTCAACCATATTTTTTATACGTATAAAATCACAGTTTGCAAACTACTTCATCCCCACTCTTGATTTCTTTGCCACAGTAGCTCACTTATATTCCTTACCTTGTGGCGTAATGGTTTTGCTTCTAATCAAACACGGTTAAAGTCTACTCTACTGTTGACAGGTAAACCAACGACGAGTCAGCTGTGGAATGCGCTATTAAACATCTGTCATTTTCCTCAACATTTAAATTACGATCAAAGTCAACTAATTTTCCTCAACATTTCAACTTTCAGTCATAAAATCAACCAGAATAATGGTCAGCTAATTTTCCTCGACATTTCAACTTGAAATCTTAAAATAAATGCAGGGCCGAGGTGAGCTGTTGATGGGACAACTGATGATGACATTTCAACTCAAAATCATAAAACTAATCCGAGGCCAAGGTCAACTATTGACGGGTCAACTTTCTTTAATTTTCCTTAATATTTCAACTTGAAATCATGAAGTCAATCCAGAGTCAAGGTCAACCGTTGACGGGTCAAGTTTCTTTAATTTTCTTTAACATTTCAACTTACAATCATGAAATCAATCCAGAGTCCAGGTCAATTGTGGATGGGACAACTGATTATGACATTTCAACTCAAAATCATAAAATCAGTTTGAGGTCAAGATCAACTGTTGACGGGTCAAGTTTCTTTAATTTTCCTAAATATTTTAACTTACAATCATGAAATCAATCCATAGTCAAGGTCAACTGTTTATGGGGCAACTTTAAACATCTTTAATTTTCCTTAACATTTCAATTTAAAATCATAAAATCAATCATTCATGAAATCCGTCCACTAATATCATTCCAGGGTCATCCAATGATGATGGTCAGTTGTTGACGATTTTTCCAAAATGCGCTATTAAACATCTTTTGATGTTATGTGTAAAATTAAGATTTAAAAATTAAAAAAAAAAATTAAAAAGTAGAAAAAATTGAAAAATAAATTTAAAAAATTAGGAAGTTGAAAAATAAAAAAATTAACAAATAAATTAAAAAAATTAAGAAGTTGAACAAAAAAATTAAAAAATACATAAAATATAAAAAAAATTATTTTAAATTTAAAAAACACTTACTAGATACTCTCTGAACGGGAAGAATATACAAAACATCATTTTTACAATTTTTTTCTCAATTTCTGACATGGATTTGTCTTAAAGCTGGGGGTTATTTCTGAAAACGTGACGTTTTTGATTTTTGATTTGATTATGAATAATTCTTGCACTACACGTTAAAATGTTGACAGAGATATGTTACATATTCATAATCTAGAATTTTTCGCTGAAAGGGAAAAGCGCCTAAATTTTTTGTCAAAAAATGACTAAATATTTTTCTTTTTCGATTGGTATTTTTTTCGCCGTATAAATGCAACATTCGGGTTTACCACCTCAATCACTGAGTAGAAGGTGCTCTCTCGTTCATTTTAGAATTTTTTAATGAGGTGCTCAGAATAGCTTTTTCAAAAGTTATTCACAAAAAACTACTAAATAAGTTACAAATAATTAGATATATTTTTTGTATTCATTTTGTCACATTTTACGAATCACTTGACTCCCACTCCTGATTTTTGTATCACACATACTCGAGAGTATACGCTATATTTTAGAGCAAACAGCAAATTTTTTATCATTATTAAATTTTCTGGCTATGCGAACCATAGTGACCTATCACTGGTATAGGGATGGTGAGGTTAATGCGGAACACCCTGTCTGTCTAATAGCATTTTGTCGTCTTGTCATTTTCTTGGATATCAAAAGTTAGGTACAGGTACACATCGTGAATAGATTTTCATTGCGATTTCATTCTTGCACGCTCATTTCGATGGTGAAACTTATTCGCATTTTATACATCACATAATGGTACCTTCACACAGTTACACCTCGCTTACAGTACAGTACAATCAAGCTGTATTGTTATAAAATGTCGCATGTCGTCTGACAAATGTAAACATGGGTGAAAAATAAAAGAACTTTTGTTTAAAAAGTTAAACAACTTGTTGCCGATGTTTACTGTACAAAAACTATATACACCATAGCTTGACGTGTCTCGTAATGGGTAAAGTTGATGGAGAGCTTTGCTACATCACGTAAATAAAAGTACCTACACGTACATACCTACCTACCTACCTACATACAAAAAACCGCGAATTAATCATTTGTAAGGCGATTGCCTGTTGTACGGCGAGTTTTTCTAGATGTTGGTGACATTGTGTAAGAAAATATTATTCACGTATTCGTCGGGTCGCGAGTATTCTTCATACTTATGACGTTTTACGCTTGATTAATGATCAAATAGTAGTAACGAACGATTGAAGAAGATCTACGAGTCGAGTCGAGTCGAGTACTTCAACCTTACAGATACATACTCGCACTTTTTTTTTTCCGGCGCGATAATTTCTGTCACGTAATTTATAACGACCAAGTAACGAAAAATATACTCGAGTAAAATTTTTCACTCGTTGATTTTTCTTTTCCTCATTCTTACTCTAGTATATAATGTAAAAAGTTGATAAAAAGTTTTTTTTTTTTTTTTTTTTTTTTTTTTTTTTTTAAAAAAAAAAAAAAAAAAA